>PVQA01000375.1:0-104534 GCA_002980515.1 Fusarium burgessii
TGCCCCCCTATCAATTGCCTTCTGGAAAGCTTCTGACTGCGAGAAAGTGGTCTTTTCAGTAGCTGGGACATGAAGACCGAAGAGGCGTATAGCGTTGTACGGTGATACGAAACTGTAAATTCCAACGCTGGTGCCAGTCACTCCGAAGAGGAAGGGAAGTGCCGAGACTACGGTCGTGGTAATTTCCGACCCCATGTTAAGTAAATTGATATGATTTGCTCAAGAAGCTTTGGGACAGGGTGTTAGATTGGTTGATGTTGATCGAAGGAATGATTTGACAGGACTGGTGATTCAAGAGATGACATTTACGACAGTGACGCAAGAGGCATTTCGGGCGATCTGCTCTTGTAGATGCATATCTGGTGTAAATCGCTAACTTTAGCTTTGTGGACTCCACATCAAGTGAGGCGCTATCGTGGCTTTGTTTAGCAGTGTCTCAAAAAAAGACGGTTAAGCAAATTTTAAAGGTTTTACCTGGAAGCAAAGCAATAAATTTTCCCGATATATATCACTTGCTTTTCCTACGATATGATGTACTCAAAGGGTAGTGCAAGAAGAAGTCGAGGCAAGAACAATATGACAAAATTGCATATAGAGACTGAGAGAGAAGGGGGGTAATCGTGTAGAAAGTCAGCGGCTTTCATGAGGTCATGAGCTTTTCGAGAAGTATATGAAGCCATGGGTTTGTATTTACGCTAATGTCAGCATGCATCAAGTTCAGATTCTCGATGTCTGAAAGACCGAGTACTTTCGTTACCGATAAGGGGGGTATTGATTGTACTGTAGCATTGAATCTCTTGGTAGTAGGTAGTATAGCGCCAAAACAGTGACTAGATTGTGCTGATTCTGTCTGCCTAAAAGACTAAAACTCTAATTTGGTCACTGTGATGGTTCTGGTACAAGCTGCAGGTCAGTAGGGCGCGCTCGGACGAAACAAAAACCCCTGAGCTGGTTGGGAGGATCGACAACGCTATCAAGACAAGCTTGCGAGACGGCACCATCACATGCCGTATGACAGCAGTTGGGCCGTAAGGCACATACGAGACAAAAGATTGTTGCTTTATTAGTCGCAGTGCCGAGTGGCATGTGTCATTTGTCTCGGCAGTTGTGATGAGTGTTTTAGAAGCTTTCTCGCTTAATTGGCGGGGCCATCTTCTCAAAGACTGGAAACTTTGCGATACCGTAATGATGATAATCATTCCATTATTCACAAGTACAAGCTGAGGTAACAAAAATATCTGGCTTGGGACCGAATTCATGCACAATCGGCTTTGGAAAAAGATCGTGCATGTGTTTCCAATGACCTCCGGGAAAAAACGATGCTTTGTGATTTAGATCGATAGTTTCATCAAACAAAAGCTTTTCCAGCACGATGCAACAAGGCTGAGGTCTGAGGGTTGTTGCATGGACAGCCCTATCTTTGCTTCGTCTTGACCCCAGTTTTAGAATTTGTGTTAGCGTGGTGCTGGTTCGACCGGGGGTTTCAGGAGATGCCTGTGCACCGCGGCTCCCTCAGTGTTGAGCTGGGCAATAAATAATAGCAGCTGAAAGGTGGCTTCTCAGTTTAAGCCACCGAAATGCAACGTTGAATTATAGTACGGGATGCATGATACTGGGAGATTCAAAATACGAGTCAGATTTTAATTTGAGAGTAGGCTAAACTGTCCAACCTGACTGCTGATCTTTCCCAAGTACTTCATCTTTGTCAGTTCTTATATATCGGTTTTCTACTGCCGGGGAAACAGGGAACAAACCCCAATCCATGGCTTACCACAGAGATTACCGATGACATCCACTTATTGGGCAATCTGGGGTTCGTGATGGTCCATGCATTGCTTGGTAAAGTTAATTTCTATGATGGTAAAGTTAATTTCTATGACACTATACCGGGATTGCTATTAGGGACTTCCTATTCTGGGGGGTAGCGCCCGTGGATCTCCAAGCTACTATTTGATCTGGGCTAGTGAATGAATCTAGCACGCTCTTTAGCGGTGACAATCATTATCTACCGTGTTGGTCTAGAACAGCTGAATTTTGCTGTAAAGGTCGTATAAACATGAGCAAAGCCGATCTTGCTAGGGTTAATGCATCATGCATTATGTGCATGTAGTCTGTTCTCGGAGGAGACGTGACTGTATATAGCTCTGTTCACCTCTCATCTTTAGGTTTTCGTATTCTTCTGCTAATTCTCGGTTTTCTCGCTCCTTCCACCCAGAATGTTCGATTTGGCATCAGTTTACTATGGCTTGTTCCTTGGTGTCTTTGTCTTCACGTTTGCAAAGGCTATATCACAGACGGCAGCCATATACAAACGTACACACAGCCTTCACAATGCCTACCTGTATATGATTTGGACCGAAGCAGTGGTCAATTTCACCTTTGCTCTCATTACATTCCTCTACCTCAATGGCATCATCCCCGGAAAGTGAGTTCCTTTGTCATCCATCGCGTCTTCTCTTGCTTATCACCTTCAACAGCCTCGGCTTTCTCCTGGCCACAGTATTTCTATGGTCGATTCAGACACAGCTCCTCCCTCAGATTATCGCCAACCGAGTATCATTGATCATGACCAACAGGAGACGAGCGAGACACTTGAAATGGGGACTCGTAATCAGCATTCTTTTCATCAACGTCGCCGTCAGCTACATCTTCACCGTTGCACATCTCGAAGGGGCTACAGATTCGCAAAAGTACGTCAACATGGTATTCGAGAAGTTTGAGAAGTCGTTCTTTCTCCTCACAGATCTGGGGCTTAATCTGTACTTCTTGTACTTGGTGCGCTATCGCCTAATTGCAGATGGTCTTAATAAGTACTGGAGGTTGTTCAACTTCAACATTGGCATGGTCTTTATCTCAACATCCATGGATATACTTCTACTAGGCTTCCTCAGTCTGCCAAACCCTTATCTGTAGGCCGCCCATCTCCAGACCTGACCTTGCTAAGCTAACACGTGGCTAGATATGTTCAGTTCGCCCCTCTAGCATATATCGTCAAGCTCTACATTGAACTGCTCATGGCCAACCTGATCTCCAAAGTCGTCAGATCAAGCTCAAACAGTCGAGGAGAAGGATGGTACTCTAGTAGCCGATCCAAGTCCCTAAACTATGGTGCCACGTCTCATGTCGTCGTGAGCAGCAGGCCACCTGTACCGGCCCGAGGAAGTAATATGTTGAACTTGGCCCGAAAGAGCAGGGATCAAGAGAACGATGAGAATGCCAATGGATCACAGATTCACTTGGCGACTTTCCCGGAACCTCATGGTATTACCAAGACTGTTGAGACTACGGTGGTCGTGGGAGATGCGGATAGTGAGAGGACCTTTAAAGACAGTGCCTAAATGGCTGGCGTGTTAGGATTATTGGATCTAGAAGTAATTGCTTAATTAATACTTTGATGTATGAACCTATGTAGCTTTCCCAGATAAAGTGGTGCAGAGTTTGATGTGATTTAACAAAATATGACGAATGACTTCCTGATCCTCAGCAAGATATGTTTTGAGTTGAGATGTTTCATTATAGTCCTCCTCGCCTAACGAAATAAGGATACGACAACTGGGAAGGCTTAGAAGGTGACTGGCAGATCTACAATTCCGACATCCTTGTGAAGAGGCGTATAGTGAATCTCCTCCAATGGCACAGCGATCTTGAGGTTAGGTAATTTCTGGTAGAGCGTTGCTACAACACGTCAGTTCGAAGGTGTACTAGACGTGAGAGGTTCGTATACTTACAGAATACGATTGTAAGCTCAGCCTTGGCAAGATGCTCAGCGATGCATCGGTGATCACCGAAACCGAAACCAAGAGGGTCTTGAGCAGGCCACTTTCGATTCATGTTGAACTCGTCGGGATTCTCAAAGACCTCTTCATCTCTGTTGGCTGACTGGTTGGATGCAATGATACCTTCGTTCGCTTTGATGAGCTAGCATGCGGTCAGTTCACTCGAATTCATTAGACAACATGAGTTTAGACTTGCCTTGCCGCCAATCATGACATCTTCCTTAGCAGTTCGCTTGATGGCAAGGGCAGATGCGGTGTGATAGCGGCAGAGCTCCTCGACAAACTGTCGTGAGAGAGATGGATCCGCTTTAAGCTGTGCAAGCTGATCGGGGTGCTGGGCCAGAGTTGCGACGCCCTAGATCGTGTTAGACAAAAGCCTACTGATACTGACAGAAAAGGACATACTAGTGCAATCATGTTGACCATAGTGGCGTTGCCAGCGACAAGGAGTAGGAAGGCAATCTGGACAGCATCGGCTTTCTCGATGTTTCCAGGCTTGACTTGTTCAGTGCAGAGCTTGCTGATGAGGTCGTTTTTCGGCTCTTCAAGACGCTGTTCGACCAGCTTGGCGAGGTATTCAAGTAGTTCCCTATTGATTGTCAGGTATGTCCGTATTCTGCTGGCTCTCTAATGACCGTACTGGCTGGCGGCGGACGCCTCTCGGGCAGTAGCGCTGCCGTTTGTGCGGATAGCATTCTGATGGGTAAGATACTCGAGATCGTGGAACGGAACTCCAAGAATTGTGTAGATGATCTAGAATAATGTGAGATACGATCACCCAAGAACCAGTCTGCCCTCGACTTACATAAGAGGGAACAGGGAGAGCAAACTCCTTAACGAGGTCGACTGGACCATTAGCACATCCCTTCTGCTTCATCTGATCTATAAGATCATCAACCGTTTTCTGAATGTACGGTTTCATATTCTTAACAGCTTCCGGGGTAAAAAGCGGCTCCACCATGCTCCTACATCCTACATCAGCCCTGTTCATTCAGACATGCAAGGATATTAAGGTGCTTACCTCTGATGCATGTGATCCGGGGGATCCATGTCCACAAATGTTGGCTTTGCTTTGGCTGCTTCCTTTCCGCCGGCACTAAGTTCAGGGAAACCTTGGCGAGTACGGACCTTGAACAGGGTTAGAGTGATCATCGCTACAGGATCAGATCATACCTTGGAGAGCTTGTCGGATGTAGCGACGAAGCAGACATCTTTGTGCTTGGTAACAAGCCAGGCAAGAGTGCCGTCAAAAAGCTTGACTTGAGAAACAGGATTTGTGGCTCGAAGTTTGGCAAACTCGGCTGGTGGCTCGGGACCAGAGGCGCGCTGGAAGGGGAAGCTTGGGGCGTCAGAAGCCATTGTTGAGATGTTGTTGAAATGTTGTAGTGCGTAGTGTGTGTCGCTTGGTAGTGGAGTGATGATTCGACTTTTGAAGGTTGGTGATGGAAATAACGACAAGAGATACCAGAGTGTTATATCTGATTCTTGCATGTGGAGCGCTCTGCTCAGAATATTCCATCTTCACCGGTGTTGGATGAGATCATGAGGTGCACTTGATTTCCAATCAAATTCCGACCTGTCTCGGCTTATGCTTGACGATGGCATCTCCGCTGCATGGATGATGTCTGCGGACGAGTCGGGTTGCGAGTTGGCTGCATTGAGGTGTTACAAATATCGGCAGTATTACTTGTCAATGCGCCTATGGCCATGCCCGCTCGGGTGTAAACGGCTATGCAAAACATTTAGCATTTCCGGGGTTCTACTGACTCTATTCTAATTTGACTTTGATATATAGTTACAGTTAAACCAAACTATTGATGTTAAACATACTAATATCTCTTCACTATCGAATTTTTTACTATTCCTCTATGCTGTTCCTCCAAAGAAATACAAGTAAAATTGCTGACCGAGGTCTAAGCGTGCCACTCCTTGGAGATGCTGATTCCCGCGGAGATGCACCAACGTAGCCTTTAAATACTTGCGGCAAAAATGATATGATTCTATGCTCTGTCAGCAAAAAGCATCCCACTCGCTGGTAAAACGCCGTAAGCAGCCTCATGATTCGACTCTTAGTCAACACACGTCATACTATGATTTCGTTGACTGGAATTTATCTATTTCTGTCGCCTCGGCCTTGCCAGACATCGCGAGTTCGCGATTATAAGGAAGAATGCGGAACCGTCAATTATTCCTGCCTGGACTTTCCGAACATTTGTCACAATAATAATATGCCCGAATGCTAAACCGAGCCTCTAGGCATGTCCGAATACGATGCCGTACAACACTGCCCGTTCTTCACAAGTCCATGCGTTTCTTAATATGACTCGGCTACTTAGATCTACTAGCTACGAGGCTCACCAACACTCACAATTTCGCATCACGACCTGCCGCCCCGCTCGCCACCTTCATGTGACCTATGATTGACTCGTTGCTACAATGCGAGGAGCGCCATCACAGAGCGGCCATACTTCATATCACTTGATCTTCGGTATCCCTTATCTTGAGCTTGAAATGCCGAACAGGCAGGTTATATATGACGGCTATGAATTTGGGGGCATCAGCCACTCATAAGATACATGAGAGGTTTTTAACCTCGTAAGACATTCAACTCGACTTGAGACGATAAAGTCGGAAACTAGACACTCGGCATACCATTAGGCAGATGAGGGTCGATCCCAGGCATGAAGTTATGGGGGGCAAAATGCTGGCGTTAGCGTTAGATGGTTAGCCCTGGGCTGGCTGTTTGAGTAACAGCAGCGCGGCAATGTCTTGCCAACATTACGTTATGGTTCGTGTGAATGGGGCTTGGGTGAGATGTTGAGGCTATATCGGATATACCCGGGCTTGAGTAGTGCAAGTGATCTCCGTTCCCATCAAGATAAGATAGCTTGCCAACCGTTCAATGGAGACGCTAACTTGAGTAGTTTCACTTGGAGCAACGATGTCTCGGAGCAATTTTTTGACAACTTGGCAGCAACTTCCCCTTCGACAAATAAAACCCGACTGTCGTTCAATCACAATGAACCGATGTCTAGTCTGTTTCTGAAGAACGAATGAAAACACGATGTGATTGCAGACATTTGTCCCACGGTTCGATCTATCAACATCATTATGGATCTGAGAGGACCTATCGGAAGCTTCAACAGAGGGGCATCTTAGCTCTCGGACACTAAGCCAAACCAGATCTAGGAAAATGGGACAAGCCGTGTCTTAGCTTGCCAGCTCAACTGTTGCTAGGGAGCTTGGCGGACGATGACGTTGATAATATGGTGCAAGCCGAGGGTCCGAGAGCTCAAGAACATATCTTCACGTGTCGTCACGTAAACACCCTCTTCGGTTTAAAATAGCTTCAATATCAACAACATCACAGGAGTATCATGGAGTCGAAGAACCCATACGCCTTTCCGCTGAAACCGAAGCAATATGCTCCACTCCAGTACCATCATTGGCAGTATGGAAACAGCTTTGGAAGGTCTGGGACCTTGTCACGACCAAGACGATCCCACCCGATGCATTGATGGAACAGCCAATCTCTCTACGAAACCCATTGCTGTTCATCTGAGCCATATTCCAACTTTGTCAGCCACCTATCGAATCCAGCCAGGCACTAGCTAACGACAAATATCAGTGAGGATATTCATCTTACGCGAGCAAACAGCAAAGCCACTGAGCCAGCATATTATCATCAGATATTTGAGCGCAGCATAGATCCTGATGTTGATGACCCTTCCAGATGCCATGATCACAGCGAACTTCCCGATGTTTTCCCGTCTCTTGGAAATATTCTTGAATATCGTGAGCGAGTGAAAGAACGAATCATGGCTCTTTATGAAACTGAAATGCCCTATACAGACCGCTGCATTGAACGAGCTCTCTGGATAGGCTTTGGATACGAAGGTAAGTCTAGTCGTATCAGCCTATAGCTCTATTGATAAGGATTTGTAGGCCTCCATGCTGAAACATTCCTGTTCATGACCATCCAAAATTCCAACATTCTCCCCCCTCCTGACATTCTCAGACCAGACTTTGCAAAGCTTGCAAAAGGCGCAGCTTCACGACGTCACCAGAGCCCATGGATCGAAGTGCCAGAGCAAACCTTTACTATCGGCTACCAGGTCTACGAAAGTGACGAGGGTCCAAACAGATTCTTTACGAGGGACAACGAGCGCGAGCCGTACGAGGTCCAAGTTCCACAAATTGAGACACAAGGTCGACCGGTCAGCAACGGCGAGTATGCCAAGTATCTCGTGGATGTCAAATATCCTCAAATTTCGGCAACTTGTAGTAAGATACGTGACGCACGGGGTGATGAAGATTACACGACTTTCGTCGCTCGTCACAGTATCAAAACGGTCTGGGGTCCGGTTCCTCTGACGCAAGCACTTGATTGGCCTGTGATGGCCTGTTTTGGCGAAGACGAACGATATGCCGAATGGGCTGGTGCTCGTTTACCGACTCTTCACGAATTGCGGAGTATTCATGAGCATGATGAGCGTCGTCGCAAAGCCCCGGACAACAGCGTCAACTACCAATTCCATATCGACCCAGCGGCCATAATTGCTCCGGATTTAGACATTTCACCCAATGGGTATTACTCACAAGTATGATCTTTGTGGACTGGGAGATACTGGAAGTGCAGCGGAGTGGACAAGCACGCTGTTTTTCAGCGCAACCTGGGTTCAAGCACATGGATATTTATCCCGGATATAGTGGTAAGTATTGTAGATCCCCCGTCATGATATTTCTATGTCAGCCTATTCTGACATGTTACTCCAGCGGACTTTATGGGCCAGAAACATTTGGTCATAGTTGGAGGAAGCTGGGCCCTTCATCCTCGTATTGCAGGTCGAAAGAGCTTGTGAGTTGTAATCTTGGAATGCAGTACATTTGCTAACATGTGCAGCTTAAACTGGTGGCAGAAGAGATATCTTTGGCCCTGGGTAACGTTCCGCCTTGTACGAGACATCGCGTAAAGTACACACCGCCTAGCTATTCGTGCTACCGACTCCCATTGCCGACATCACCAGATGGAGATCGATGGCGAAACATGCGGTGGCTTTGTGGATGCTTTTTGCTAGTCCCGTGGTGACATCATACGATATCAATCGAGTTTATAATGGATCTTGTCTTGAGATCGATTTTCGGATATACACTTTAGCAAACTGATCTTGGCGTTCCTATTGATGGGTTTGACACTTTTAGTGGAAACCGACTGTCCGTGCTTCCCGAGAGAATGGATGATGATGATGATGATGTTACCATTGCATTCTGTTGTACCAAGAGATCAAGCCACTTAAGCGAGCCGATCTGGTAGTATAAAAGTTTGGCGATCGCATTGTGATGTCTGATATTTATTCTAAAAGCCAAAAAAGTTTAATATTCATCATGTCTCTGCCACGATATCAGACAAACACTCCCCTTCATCCTACCTTTGAGAAGGATATTCTCAACACTCATCTCATTTACGACTATGACGCCACAGACGCAGAAGGAAACCCAGAGAAATGGCGCTATGAAATCTGGTTCTTCTCCAACGATCGAGTCGTCTACGCCATTCACGGTGGACCTATGGCTGGTCGCATCAACTACCAAACCGTAGCCTACCAATGCGTTCGACCGGACGAGCTATGGCAAGTCAATTGGCTCGAAGAGACTGGAACAATTGTTTCGCTGGTTTATGACATCGCCAACAAGACCATCAGCGGCATGTTGGGTTTCTCAAAGGGTCATTGGGAACATGCTGAGAAGGCGCATGGTGATTAAGAGAAACCCAACTGATTTCAACAGGTGGAAGGAGCTGGCAAATATTGGAAAACAGACGGATAGATTCATTTTGACGGAGCAGGCTAAGATTTTGGAGATTTTCAAGGGCCAGGGTGATCTGAAGCCTATCAAGGAGGAGGACCCGACATTTTAAGTTTGGAGCTAGAGGGTGTCATCAATTTGATTAGATCGGTCCTGGAGTTTTTATTTTTCTAACGATAATTGACTTAATCACTCAGAATAATCATGCTTAGAAATGCTGCACTTCATGGTTTGCATGTAAACTGTTACCGTGCTGTAGGATTTGCAATGACCCGGCTTGGTTGATCGTGAGATTGCGAACAAAGCTTCGGGATTATTGTCAACGTGAGAAATGCGTTTAGCGAATTAGAGATCTTGAATCTACGGATACATCGTGGGGCCTCTCGGATATATCTGGACTGTCATGATCCCTGCAGACATGGTGTGACCAAGATGGCGGTATCAGAAGACAAATCTCGCATTTCTGGAACCATGCCTGAAATAGCAGTTTTATGCGCTGCGAGGTCTAATGGCGACAAGACTCTAGTCACCAGTCAAGTTACACCACAATGATATGTTTTGTGCTTTTGGATGAGCTCCACTGATTTTTCAGAACCAGATTCATCGCAACCCCCAAGGATAGCTTTGGAATAGGTTCTAGAACATCCTGCTTCATGACTAACTCTTTGTTAGGAGACGCATGTATTTTAAGAGACATGATACCCCTGTTGGATTGGTAAGGAACCTCCGGAGAGGGAGACCCGACTATGGCGCTTGGAAATAGCCAGCCCCGTTTATTGACTCTGGATGGTGAACTAAACTTGCCAGATACACAAATATTTGCAATGGAAACTTGTGAAACGCAAATGGACCCCGACTAAGAATAATCACCAACTGGAGAAGCTTGGAGGACATACCAGGACATACCGAAGAAGTTGAGTAACCCTTAATTATACCAACTAATTTGGCAGGCTGTCTAGCCAAACGGACTCGGGCATCCGCTGACTGATATAAAATCCCGACATCAATGGAATGGAGTCAAGAGGGCCATTCAATCAGAGAAACTGAAAAGGCAAGGTACCGAGCTCCTTCATGATGGATCATGTCGCCAATCCACTGATGAGGGAATCATTGCTGTGAAAGGGTTGCCTGTTTATGTATACAGGCAAAGCTGGATCCATCGCCTATTTTCTCTACAGGGAGATAAGGTTGAGGAATTAAAAAACGCTTTGGGCCCAACATAAACGCAAAGAACACATACTGACACATATGGGAAATATACCCATTGCCCTCCCTTATACCTGATGACCGCCTACTTGCAATCCTCAACAGAGTCCACAACTTCTTGAGAAGGCTCACCACAGTCACATCCCTTGAGTACCTGTGGGATCTCTTGAAAGCGTTTATGCAATCGAGCTTGATCTTTGACTAGACTTCCTGTTAGAACAAGGCATAACAGCTCAGAGTGGTTGCGAACTTGCATAAACGATAGTAACTTCTCTGGTTGACATCCTTCATAAGATCAAGTATGTCACTGCGTGTATCATTCTTGCTTGATTTGGCGTAGACAGAAAGGGCGTATTTCCAATTCTTTCGATCACGGAGTCGGTATCCGATAGCCTCTTCCTCAAGGGCTTCGTGCACTGTCCAGCCCGGGTAGTCTAGATATGTACCATTGGAAGTATCGCCGAACATGTGATAACGTGCCCATATAGCATCGCCGTACCTCTCCTCTTGAAGGGCAGCAACGTAGTCACTGGCCCAAGGCTCGACAAGTCCCCATTCAGGCGGGGCGGCAAGAACTTGAGAGATAGGCATATCGAGGAAGAGGCTTCCGTCCCTATCTCCATGTTCGAAATCATCGGTTTGCCAGAAGATGCTGCCCGAAACAAGGGCGAAGAGGGACTGAAGGAGGAAAGGTACCATCATCTTTGCTGGCTTAAGAAGTCCAGAGCAATGATACAAGTCCGTTGTGAGCTTTTCTGACAAAGGATTATCAGAAGTGTGCAGCTTTGATCTTGTTAAGAAATATTTAGGTATAGATTCTGATTTAGGCAGCGACTGGCTAGTTGCATATTTCAAGTGGTTTTGTTCGTGTTGGTTCTGCACTCGGATGCTACGGCACGGTTATCGCGGCCCCACCAGTACTGAACTACCAACAACCATCATATTGTGCACAATGAATATTGTGAATATTGAATGATAGATATGTAGCCGTGATTTGAAAATGAAGCCCCGGTGATTGAAGTTGGCGTACAGAACCGAAGGATTGCGACAGGCTGGAAAGTTATCTTCTACGCCGGGAATAAGTTGATGGTTTCAATACGCAAGACACCTGGCTATCGATGTTGTTGTTTAAACCTGAGGCTCACAAGCTTTACGAATTCATGTCAGATTATTGCTGAAAACATCAGAGAACTTGAGGCTTCCAACTTGAACTGGAGCATAGGTATTCCTCTATACCGCAAAATTATCTCATGCTGTCCATGCTTCCCTGGACTCCAGATTACATGATACCATACAGGAATGCATCAAGAAGGTCAGGTCTACATTCCTAGCCTGCTTTAAGTGTCCAGTTACTTCATATTCGCCTTCCAGTACAGATTTAAATCTGATCTAACGGAGCCTTTAGCTTTAATGATGTCACCTAATTAACAGCAGTGTTCCACTCGACTTTTCTGCCGATGAAACAAATCAAAAAGAGACACCAAAGCACCATGAAGCTTAGAGAATTAATTTCCTTGTCGGAAATCTCCTTTTTATCTTCATACAGAAGGTTTTTTTTAACTGCTTTAGATCTGCCTGCGGGACCATTAGTACCTTATCTGATATCATAAAGATTGTCTCACTAGTAAAGTTCCTTCTCATTTACGCACCTGACTCAGTAGTACGGGTCCTGTTTGGAGGATTCATTATCGGTTGTTTGAAAGATATAAATGCCATCAGAAATCTCATGCTGCTCACGCGTCTCGATCTAGTCCTCAACGAACCCATGATCCCCTGCCTGTAGAACTTGTAAGCGCCATCTTTATTGGCGGCCATTCTTCCCAACCATTTTTCAGCAAGTTCAGGCTAGCGTTAGTCTAATCAGCTCTCAAAAGGAGTGATTCTGAGCACGTTACTCCGGGACTGTTTGTTTAGTAAATAGCATTAACCCAAGGGTTCACAGCAGGCTTTCTGTCAGCCCAGCCAAGATGACCAACCACCACTACCTGAAAAGAAGAGCAGCAGAAAATAGAAACAACAACACTTTCAAGTCAATTCGGCAAAAATGCAAAACATACAACAGCGGGGATTCGCTGGTCGTCACCGACCCAACTACTAATCCGCCCCTTACCAGCTTGACTATGGGAGAGCGGACGGGATCCCGTATTTTCTGGTAGGTATGGTCGTATGTGGTTGGATAAGCAGGTTGGGGAACCTATATTGAGTGCTCACTACTCTTTAGCTGAGCAGCACGATGGGAAAGTTGGTTGATCTCGTCAAGCCCCTGTCTCAGGTTGTGCAACGCAACCAGACTTTGCAAGATGACAAGGGGGCTCACATAACCTAGGAACGAGCCTGTGTACGTGATATGAGCATCGCCGCCGACGGTCTTTGCGATGCCATAATTTAATTTAGTCTGAAGTGCTGCAAGGTTATATATACCTATTTAACAGCCAGGTTCACAGCAGAAAGCATGCATTTATCATCGTCAGCCTAACCTCATCCGCTACTAATTGTCTACCAATGAGAACAGATGCCCTGGAGCGCAGTATTTCGTCTCTATTTCTTCAGTGCATGTGAGATAGCTGGCAAGTCTGTACGGAATCGCTAGAACCAAGTAGTTCAAGGCCCTGCTGTCGTGTATTTCGCATGTGAACAAGGCATCAATTACGTAGGATGGGAGCGGTGATGGATTCAATCTAGCTACCTAAGCCCTATGGTGATTCTGGCCCTGTACCGACACACCCAACTTTCAAGTTCGAGCTTTTGAATTCGTTATTCGTAGAACATCGGCCTGCGCTTAAACTATTTCTTAGACTCTACCTTATCAAACTGCGTATTAGTTCGCGGGCCCTTCAATTCATGGCCCTCGATGGTGTCCTCAACAGTTAGGTGGCTGCTAGAACCAAATAGCGCATCAATTTCCTCAAGAGATCTCCTTCTGGTTTCGACCCAAAAGAAAGCAATGAAGAGAACCTCCAAAATGTCCCACGAGGCGTTTATTATGTACATCTTCCACCCGATACTTTCAAGTGCGAAGGGCATAATAAATGTTGCAAAAACACTAATCATTCAGGTCAGCAACAACTCCGCTGTGAACAAGTACTGTAAAATAATCGGCAAGAAGCGAAAATATAGACTAACCCTGCTGAGTTGGATGTGAATGTATAGATACTCATGCCATTTGCTCGGAGAGAAAAGTTCAGGACTTCTGTGGGATACATGACAAGCAATGTTGTCCAGCCAAAGCTATAGCCGCCTAGAACATGTAAGCACATATCCTGCTGTGTGATGGTGTTCCTTACCTTGAAAGAAGAATATACAGGCAACCGTTCCATAAACAGCGCTAGTATCAGTTGAAGAACCATACACTAAATACACAGTCAGACTGGTTAAAACGGTATTGCGATTCGCTTACTCTTAGTAAAGATTCCGACCAGATATAGGAAAATCAGAGCAAAAACCAAACTTCCAATACCAAGAGGCTTGCGTCCGATTCTATCCGCAAGTAATGTTCCTGCCACTGCACAAGCGAAACACCACACATTGAGGGCGATGTTGATTTGTAATTGACTATATGTGTCAGTTACACCAGCTTGGCTAAGCATGGTTCCCAACCAGTAGCTTTGCAGTAGTTAGCAGTCGAGCGAGTCTTGACATGAATGGCTACTCACGAGGCTATAGCGCTGCCACTTAGGTTTCCGATGATAGCAACTGACACAGCCAACATAACTCGTTTCCTGTTCGATGGTGATTTGATACCTTCAAGCCAATTTTGAGAGGCAGGGTTCTCCTTTTCAAAAGCAATAGTAGCACAAATCTGGTCGTAGGCACCCAGTACGTCATCGTCGGTGATATCACCGTTTGCCATGGTGGCAGCCAGCACATGATGTGCTTTTTCGTGCTCGCCTTGTGCAATGAGCCATCGCGGACTCTCAGGGATGAGCGGCAGCATTGCCAAGCAAAGAAAACTTGGAAGCACTTGAAAGAGGGAAGGCAATCGCCAGGACCAAGTGCTATCAATCTGAGACGTTCCATAAGTAACGATAGCTGCAACCATACCTCCGAAATACCAGATATCGTAATAGAATCCTAGCATGAGCGGACGGTACTTGGTTGGGGCAACTTCAGACGCATATGTCGGACAAGCAATCGAGCTAAGTCCTACTCCACATCCGAGAATGAATCGGCCGACGATGAACATGGCAATATTCTGAGCCGCGCTCTGCAAGGCAATTCCGGTAAGTGAGATAATAGCAGCTAATAGCATACCATTCTTTCGGCCGAATTTGTCGAGTAGAATACCTCCGAAAGGCGAAACAGCTGCACTACCAACCCAGATGATAGTCGAGCTTGCCGCCATGGTCGCCGTACTTAGATGCATGTAATCAGAAAAGGATGGTAAAATCATTAATCCGTTCCTGTTGTTGTGTCAGTTAGAGCTTTCAAGGTGACGGGTTTGGCTCACATCATGTTCCCATCATAGCCCAAGGTCTGCATTTGTTAGTGACCATCATGGTATCGGAGTAAGGATAATAATACCATTGAGTTAACCAAAACAGAGACAAATACCAACACATTGACGAGAGCGGACTTTCGAGGCACAAAGCGGCCTGGGGAATTGGAGGATTCATATGATGTTTGCATCGCCATAGTTGTTTCCAAGTCAAGTTCTGAGTTGACAAGAATATGAAAAGCACGTATCCCAAATCAAAGATTGTCATCAAGAACTTATAGAGTCTCCGGGAACCAAACTGATTTTGGACCGAAATTTAATCTCCATGGGGTATCAACAAAAGATGTGACTATTCATGATAGATAGGCATTCGGGACTGAGGGTCAGAACCTTGACGCTTGTGCTCGTTGGTTTTTCCGCAGTCTAGCAATAGTTCCACATCATCAACTAGCCCATTCCAAGTTAGATTTTACCGCATCTGACACTCACCTTGCCTACTATGGTAAGGTTTTTCCGCATATCGTGCAAGATACGCTTTGCGCTCGGGCGAAACTATGTCTCATCAAATAGAAACATTTCCCGCATTTAATTATTCAAGGCTTTATGATAATGGAAGCCTCCTGTTTTAAGCCACTCCCGGAAATAATTATATGATACCTCAACATTTCTTACGGTGTTTATTCTGATAAGCCAAGCTAGATGGTGTTTCCTTTGTGCCACTTCCTTTTCCCGCATGACTTTCTTTATTTGTAATGGTTTTTCCGCATTTACTGGCTATCAGCTCATGATATGATACATGAGAAACCACTTGCGGCTTTTATTGCGCACTTGGGTACTATAAATGGAAACGCCGGGTTAGAGAACAGTCTAGTCCCCCCATGAAAAAAGTCCCCCGGATGGAACCCGGGATTCCAGGATATTGCCCCCTGTTGTCATGTTACGGAGATCCTTCTCGATACTAGTTCGAATACATGAAACCTTGGAAATATTACCAGCGGAAAATGGTTAAATAGGCACCGGTAGCATCAAGCCTGTCCTGGGCGCATTGGTATTCACATCTTCGGCCCCCGTTCGTCTGGCCCTAAACAGTACTCTCAGTCTTGGAACCCTCCTACAAAGTTTGCACATATCGATTATCCTCGGCATTCACAATGTATCCTGTCATCCCAAAAGTCGAGCGAGCCTCGTGGCGGGAAGCCTCTGTATATCAGATCTACCCATCTTCTTTCAAAGATAGCAATGGCGATGGAATTGGAGATATTCAAGGAATTATCTCAGAGCTTGACTATATCAAGTCTCTTGGCGTTGATATGGTATGGCTGTCTCCCATTTTGGCATCTCCACAGATTGATATGGGTTACGATATCTCTGACTATAAGAATATCTATCCGCCTTATGGTACCATGGCCGATCATGATGCTTTAATTAAAGGCCTCCATGACCGTGGTCTGAAGTACATCCTTGACCTTGTTGTGAACCATACATCGGATCAACATCCCTGGTTCAAAGAGTCTAGGTCTTCGAAGACAAGCAGGTATCGCGACTGGTATTTCTGGCGGCCGGCTCGCCGGGATCCCGAAACTGGTAAACGGATGTCACCTAACAATTGGGAATCTTTTTTTAGTACAAGCGCTTGGACTTGGGACGACACCACACAGGAATATTATCTTCACCTTTGGTCATATGGACAGCCTGACTTGAACTGGGAAAATCCTGAGGTCGTCAATGCTGTGCACGATATCGTAAGATTCTGGCTTGATCGTGGCGTTGATGGGTTTCGAATGGACGTCATCAACTATATTTCGAAAACACCTGGCCTGCCCGACGCAAAGGTCAAGAAGCCGGGCTTTTTGCAGAAGCCCACCGAGCATTGTGCTTGTGGACCACGGCTACACGAATACCTACGTGGAATTGGATCAATACTCCAGGAATACGACGCATTTAGTGTTGGCGAGATGCCAGATGCAGATCCTGAAGAAATTCTCAAAGCTGTGGGCCACGATCGTGGAGAATTAGCTATGGCGTTTCACTTTGACATGTATGTCTGACAACAGCACTCAGTCTTTTACAGAATCTCACGCTAACATATTCACAGTGATGGGCTTGACCTAGGTGCAAATCACAGATTTGACCCCGCCGTGTTCCAACCAACAGCATTAAAGAATGTCGTCAACAAATGGCAAACATTCATGGCATCCAACGCAGGTTGGAACGCATTGCATATGGAGAACCACGACGAGAGCCGAACAGTTAGTCGTTACGCTTGCGACTCTCCCGCCATGCGAACAATATCAGCCAAAATGCTAGCAAACCACCTCGCCTTCCAGTCAGGAACCCTTTTCATCTATCAGGGACAGGAACTTGCAATGGTTAATCTTCCCCGAGAATGGGGTATGGAGAAATACAAAGACATCGAATGTCTGAATCACTGGGAGTTGGTACAGCGTTATTGCCACGACGATGTGAAAAAGCAGAAGATGTATAGGGAGAGATACCGACAGGTCGGGCGTGACAACGCACGCACGCCTATGCAGTGGAACTCCGAGAGTCCATATGCTGGATTCATGCCGATTGGACCTAAGCAAGTTGAGCCCTGGATGCCTATCCACCCTGATTTTGCGACTTGGAACGTTTCCAGCATGTTAGCCGATTCGCAGTCCAGTCTGCACCATTGGCGCCGGGTGCTCAAGTTTCGAAAGCAGCATGCCAATATATTTGTTTACGGAGGATTCGAAATGCTAAATATGGATCTCGAAGAAGATGTCATTGCGTATATACGCACTGACAACACTGCTGGTGGGAGGCCAACAGGACCGACGGAGGCGCTGGTTGTGACCAGTTTTAGTGCCACTGATCTCTGGTGGACCATTCCCTCCAAGGCAATAACTATTCTACTTGATGTGTCTACAGATTCAAGGAATCCCATCATCAATATGAAGGGACTGGTAACCGCATTGGGCAATTATGAGGGTGTGAACGAATTGATGGTCAAAGATGGAATGGCTGCAATTAGGCTGAGGCCATACCAGACCTTGATTGCGATGGTATAGTGGCAGCTAGGTACTGAATATGTAATTACCGGATAGAAACTGCGGTAATTTTGTATTGGAGGATCTAAGTACATAAATTATTCATTAGCGTTCGTTTATTTTTAATCGTGTGCTTTAACTTCCTGCACTAGACTTAAGTGTTGTCTCAAGGGTTCATCGGTATCAACAATACAAAGCGTATAGAATCTGAGGCAATTGTTTTTTTAAGATGAGTAAATATATACAGTGGTAGTGTACACCTAAAAGATAAGATAGTGAAGGCAGTCAAGGACTCATCGATATCTCATGCAGCAGGAATCAGAGATGTTAAGCTTGTGTAAACCTGTCAATATCTCAGCTCGATAGATCAAGGCAACGCATCAATAAAGAGTCAGAGATATTGGCTTAGTCTAGCTTAGACTATGCCTGAGTAGTTATCCCAAATACAGTATAGTTCAGCACAGCTGGGCGTACGTCAGGCGCGCTAATAATGACCATCCCCCCGCTTGACAAACAACGAGATAAGGAATCATCAATTAACCTGCCGAGACGAAGAGCGTTCATCATAACTATCAGTGCCGTTAAGTCGATTGCCTACCAACTGACTAAATTATCTCATCGTCGTAAGCTAAACGTCACATCTGTTCAACAGTTGTCCTTCAACATCGACATATCAACATGTCCAAGAGGCAAGGGAGGCCGAAGCATGCTTGCACTCAATGCAAGTAAGTCTTGAGAAGCAATAAACCATATTCGTACATTACTAACTCACCTAAACCGATCAATAGGGTACAAAAACGAAAATGTTATTCTCAAGGCGAAACCTCTTCATGTATCAGATGTCTCCGATTGAACCTCGAGTGCAATCTAAGTTCTGTTGACGAGTTTTCGAATATATTCAACGAAACAAGCATCGACAATGAAGGGCATCGTCGCCTTCTTCCTAGTCAAGAAATGCACAACTCACTTGTTGATATTTATTTTGATCTCATCCACGACAAGGACCATACCCTATTCCATAGGCCATCATTCATCAAAGCTCAACGTGAGGGACGAGCCGAAATGATGCATGTTTTCGCTATGATGGCACTTGCAGCTAGGTATTGATCCAACGTCGAGCAGCGTCATATGGAATCATTACTAATCTACTCAAAATGTAGATTTGCCTCAGACCAATGGTGCGGAGATTACGAGCTTTGGGAGAGGCGTAAAGATTGGGCTACACACAGTAAACGCCTGTTCAACGACCGCACGGAGCCAGTATCGTTATCCGCCATCCAAGCTTGCATGTTACTATGTTGTATATCGGCTTCGGAAGGCGAGACAGAAATGGAATCGCTTTATGGTGCGCAGGCGATCCGTATGATTCAACTGAGGAGATTACAGACTTCTTTGTCTACTAATAAGCTCCAACGAGAGATAGAGATCAGAGGTAAGATTCTGAAGATTGCGCTGCTGCGAGTCAATGGTATCTAATTCATGACAGTATGGTGGAATGTTTGGATGTGGGATTGCTGGGAAAGTGCCGGATCTTGCATTCAGCAGCAGCTCACTATTGATCCTGACTTTCCCGTCCCCATGGAGGAACACGCCTTTGAACAACTGAATCTCGATAGCGATTACTTGGACTTGATAATACAACGAGATGAGACTACATCTCGACAACAAGGTCTCTGGGCACAGATGATCCCATTCACTGAAGTCGTTGCGCCAATTAACGAAATTCACGAGTTGACTGTTCAAAACCGCATCTCAGATGCTGAACTATTCGACAAGATTGAACGGATAGCAGACAAGCTTGAGACCTGGAAGTTGAATCTTCCAAGTACATTGCATGCCACACCGACAAATCTCGCATCATACAGTAGCACTGGCCTCGGCCGCACACTCGTAGCTTTACACACAGGCTACCATCATTTCAGTCAACTCCTCTACTATCAATTCCTACATCGAAGTATCTCTACAGCTGCGGGGCGAAGTCCTAAAGTAGTTGAGTATGCAAGGCGTTGTCGTAGCCACGCCGCGGATTTGAGCAACCTCCTATCACTTGCAAACTCAATACCAGGCTGCGAATGCCGATGGCTAATGGTTGGACATCTTCTTGCAGTTTCATCGTCAATTCATCTGCACACTCTGCTTTTCGACGATGATGAGATTCAAATCAGAAACGTAAAGAAGATGCTTAGGCAAAACTTTGAAATGATGATGGAATTGCGTCAGTATTGGCCTGGTATTGACTTGGCTATCTCGCGACTACAAGTATTCCATCGGACATGCCAGCAGAGTATGAACACGGCATTTGATATGGATTATTGGATGTTGCATTTTCTCCAACGCTATGCAAAACCTATCAGCGATAGATATGCAACCATACTGCCAGAGATGGATCATCACGCTGCGGAGTTGCCTGAGATTCAGGATAGCGTCAGTGATAGTCAAGGTCAAGCTTTTGATTATAGGCCATGGCTTGATTTGAGCTAGGTTATAAATGTCTCTCATGTCATGTTGAGATCAGTTTACTGTTGCATATTAAGAGAAAAGAAAATCTAGTCTGGTTATACTCTGCCATAAGGTCCAGAGTTTTGAAGCGCCTGTTGTGTATTTTGTCCCTTTTAAATGGTTTTCCCTACAATGCCCAAGAAAGTTTCTCTTGCATTATTTACTATGGGACTACCTCGTGCAATCTTCAGCAACGTGCTTGGTTTGGAGCGTCGGGCGCGGAGTCGTCGACCGAATTATCAAATATCAATTAGCAATCACAGCTGACCAGCACAATAAGCAGTTCATTAATATTTACCAAGCTCAATGTTTCAGCTTATGTTACGGATCCGTTGACGAGACCTTGCACATTGACTAATACGCTTGTATAACTGTTATAAGAATGTATTGTCCATTGTACTGATTCAAATGAAGAAATTAATCAACGACGAGCTTATAATCCTTGTTCTTCATCACCTCCTAACCAGCAATAGACTTCTGAGCAACATCTCTAGCAGCCTGTCCAACCTTAGCCAGAAGATCTGAAACACTATTCGGCATGCTCTTCCCAGAGTAACCGCTAGAGATCTCATTAGTGATGGTCTCGACTTCATCACAAACCCGACCATCGATGAGTGCCATTTGACAAAGCCTGAGGATGCTTTCAGCAAACCTGTCCTTATCCCATGCCTGCACACCAGAGTCCTTTGCACCGTTCTTCATATCATTCATGAGCAGCGATAGCTGTGTAGCCTTCTCCTTCAGCTCAGAGAACCCACCAAGGAGTGCAGCGGACTGCTTGTTTAGTGCGTCTGCCGTTGCCTCAAGTACAGGCAGCTGCTGAGCTATCTGCTCAATAGCGGCGCGTCTCATGCCAAGTTCGTTCTGCTGATTCATAATTTGCCTCAGAGTATTATGAGCATTATTCATTTGGTTTTGCGCATCATACAACCTCCCTCTCGCTTCTTCAACTCTTCGCTGGTGATCTCCAGAATCGCCGACCATGATAGGCCCAAAAAGCTGTAAGTTTTGTCAGTGATAGCCTACTTCTCAGGTCTATAAATCTTACAAAAAGGCCTTGTGCAATCTGGTTGCCAATATCGGGAATCTCTTCATTTGCTCGGCGGTAAGCATCTGAAGCCTCGTCCATTTGACGAGCGCACGCTTCAACATCCTGTTGATATTGCTCAGTTTGGCGACGGCAGTTATCCCAGTCCATCCTGGTTTGCTCCAACGCACGCTCGATCTCCCGTTGTAGCTGCCTTAGCTCATCCACTTGTGAAGAGGTAGCCTAGGATAATCAGTACTGAGTACAAGTTGCTAAATTTGAGTTCACTAACCTGTGTGTAGATACTCTTGACTTGGTCCAGTCCAGCCTGGGAGGCAGCCTGGCAGTCCGCAAAGGCTCGAGAGCATTGATCAAGAATAATCATCTTTTGTGAATCGTCTCCCTCTTGAAGACCAGAGTCTCCACGAATAAAGACAGCGAACTTGTAAAGTTGTAGAAGTGCTACCTCGAGCCGATTGATGGCCATGGACAGATTTCCTTTGACACCAGAACGGAGAATACTATCCTGGGTGGTGATCTTATGCTTGAAGATTTCGAGTCTCTGGGTCAGGTCTTGGAAAGGACCCGAGGCCGCTGCGAAGACTGCATTTGCTTGCAATGCGGGTATAGCCTGGGCAAACTGAAGCCCGCCAAGGCCAGCCTGAGCTAGCATGGATTCCCAAGGTGATACAAATGCCATGATGGATAGGGTTGTGATAGATGAACGATGAATTAGTCTGTGAAAGAGGGATAAATTAAGGAAAGGAAATAGATGAAGGTTTGAGGTCAGGAGACAGTTTTATGCTTAACACTCGCACTTACATAGACACGCCCAAACGATTCAAGCATCATTCATTCCTCAGCCATGAGAGGGAGCCGGCCGCGAAGTTACGAAGATATTCGCTAACTCCGCATCCAAGATCTTCAAGCTCACTTATCATTGGCCGCCATAATAGTTCCAGACTGTTATCGATCTATCTATGCAGCTATTTACATATAGACTTCAAGCTTCCAAAACTGGGCTGAGAGTCGCCGATCAATATATTGGCTACTAGTTCTATATCAGCCAGCCAAAACGAAGTCGACGTGTCACGGTCCTTCGCACTCTGCATAGTGCATGCTATGCTTTCGTTTTGCGGCTGAATTTTCAATATCAAGGAATGTATCAGCTGACGAGACAATAGTTCATTTTCGTGCAGCTCTGAGACAACTTGGCCCAATGTGGAGTCGTGGGCAAGACTATTGATTGATAGCACGAACTAGTCTCCTCGCCAAGGTCAACCTCGAACCCCAATGGATCAATCTCGATTTTTCCAGCTGGGCCTGTGAGCACTAACTAAGGCTCCAATTGGAGGTTCAGCTTGCCGAATTAAATGCAGATAACCTTTCTAGGAAGTTCAGCGAGTCACCGACAACGAATGATGGCGGAGCATTGGGATCTCAGCCAGCCTTATGAATACAGTGTTTCAGCGCGTGGTTTTTTGCTTCCTTAACTAAAATGCCCATTGGACAGAACACTAGAGGCCTTTCAATAGCTCATAGCTACTTGTAGCGCAAGCGTGGGGCGAAGAGGATTACGGTAGGCGAACGCAAGAGTCTGGAAGATCTATCCATTTGAAGTACTGAGGAAAGACGTGGCTCAGAACAATTTATCTCACATGGGAGAGTGCCCATACGATATCTGCTGTTAGCACAGCCTACTTTCACAATAGAGTTCGATATCATTAGTATAAAAGCCTCGCCTTCTCCTAAGAACGGATAATTCAAGCTTGCCATTAGTTATATTCCACCAGGCATCCCACTGGGAAGAACAGACATCCTATCGATCAATAATTCTTCCATACTCTATTCACAAACCCAGCTGATATACAAAATGGCTCTTAATCAGAGGCAAATCGATATCCTCAGGGAGAGAGATGACTTCAATGCTGTTCGTCGCATTTTGGGAGAGGCAAAAGACTCTCTGTCGTCCCAATTTCGATGGGAAAATCTGCTTGCACCAGCCCCTGTGGCTCTGAATGCTCTCGGTGCCTGTATTGTGGCTACGGGATCCAAGGAGGCTGATACCAACTTGACGCCTCCTCGGGATGGGTTCAAGTACCTGGAGTAGGTTATTTGTCCAAGTTACAAAGGCTATTACAGCAACTGACCTGGCTTTAGTGACTCTGGAAATTTCAACCTCGGGATCAATCTTATCAAGTACGCCGACTTGGGTCGATTAGCCTTCATGGAGACCGAGCCAAACATGAGCAAGATCCACATGCTTTCTGAGAATGTCTATAGAAAGGTGAGTACGGATAGCACTAGTGGTTAGGTCTGCTAATTTTATCTAGTTTCGGGATATCCTTGAAGCTCTCACGGATCCACAAGCTGCCAGGTATATGCGGCCACAGGTGGAAACCTGGTTACATGCCTCTCGGGAGTGTTTCGAATCCGCTAAGAGGATTGAAGGAAAATATGAAGAATGGCTTAAGCACACATGCGAGCTTCATCAAGCCTGTGTCACAGTAGAGCCTACTGCAGCAGACCAGCAAGTTTTGAAGGAGATTGGACTGGCTGTCGCTAATGCATCAATTGACACCAACAAGCAGATTGCTACCAACCAGCTAGAGAAATCCATGGAAGCAGCAACCGAGGCCTTCAAGAAGGCTTCTGATGGGTTCCCAAACGAGTGAGTATTTCTAGGAATGTTCCGCCCCAGCTGAACGCCTGCTAATAGCCTCAGTTGGGGCATTGTTGGTCGGCAGATCGTTGAAAAGCTGGCAGATAGCTTAACTACGGCCCTGAACCAGGCAATGCCTACTCCCAGTGCCAGTAAGCCCAAGGATGCAGAAGATCCTGCTTACAGCCAGGTCGTGCGAGATCTAATCTACTGGGAACTCCTCAGCACTGCATTCATTGGCACCAATGATGGTATTGACTGGGAAAAGGCTGGCCAGGCAACGGCATTTGCGGCGAAGATGCTAGCTCATTCTCAAAAGACCTTTGCCTCTCTTGCTATTGGTGCAGAGCCTAGTCAGCAGTACAGGTCAGCATTAGATACCGCTTGCAAGGTAATGCAATCCTCTTCACTGTGACATCCAGGCTGACTCGTGATAGATTGCCAACGAAATTGTAACAGAGCTGGGCAATGCCTCTAAGGGCATGGGATACACTGCACCTAACAAAGATTCTGAATCTGTCAAGGCTTGGCAGAGGGGCTTCCTTAGCAGCTATGCAAAGGTAGTCACACTGAACGCGACCGCCAAGTCTTTGCCAGGATCGGCTGCGAATGGAGTTGGTTTCCCTCGTTGGTACTCTGCATTGATGTAAACTGACCGTGAAACAGAGCACGGTACCTAGTCAAGGCGACGCTGATCCCAGTCAGATCCAAGCCAAGACAGCACAAGCTCAGGCAGTGCTCGAATCAGCTAAGAATAGGCTCGCCACTGCGTCAGAATCCCTTTCTTCCATCCAAGAGACCTACCAGAACTCCACTGGAGTCTTTAGTGAGCAGCAAGATAAGTTGAATCAAATCAACAACAAGCTAGAGTCTCTCAAGAACTCGAGTCTAGGGATGGTATGCACTCATACTTGAGAAACGCCGTGCAAACTGTTGCCTAACTATTGCTAGAATGAGATCAAAAGCATCCTGGTCCAATGCATCGCGATGATAGCAAAGATGAAGAGCGAGATCGCCAATCTTGTGCGATTCTTTAATGCCATCTCGGTGGTTATTCGTTTCGTCATGGACAAGTACGTCAACTCGTATATTGACAGCATCAAATCTGGCGGAGATGGCCCTAGAATCGGTTCCTATTCGATGATTGACTTCCACAGAAGCGTAAGTTGACCTCTTTTGTGACGAACTATACTAACCACTTTTCCAGTCAATCTTCAACAGTATGACAATCATCCAAGCTTACTTCTCAACCTTCTCCGACTATGCTTTAATGTGGGTTCAGATTTCGAAAATGGGTATCTTCCCAATGCTGAGTATGGTCGATCAACTCTCCGCTTTCGCTAGCCAAGATCCGAGAATGGCTGGCAGGGTGGCAAGTGAGCTTCAAGGATTCTCGAAGCGGGCGATGGAAGACATTGCGAGGGCGGCAAAAGAGGTGAGAAGCAACACAAAACCCACTTCTGAGTAAAGCTGACATATGTAACAGAGGCAGTCTAAGACATTGAGGAGCTTGGAGACCGAGGTTACTGAGACAAACGAGAAGAAGCAGGTTCTCCCTTCTGTCTCTCCTGAGATCTCGAAGGCTATCGCATCTGGTGTTGAGACAGCTAAGAGAGCTGCTCAGCAAGGTTTAAGGAGTGAGGCAGACCAGAGCCTTCTCACAAAGTCGCTCGCCTGACAGAACTATTTCAAAGAGACTGGAAGTTAAATAGTCGCTCTTGCAGCTTTGAACGGGTCGCAATACAGTTCTGAATTCATCCTCTTGCTGATTTCGCGTGTCTCTGAGCCATTGCAGGTTCATGGGCCAGACAATATGGAAGCTGAAGATATCCATGATGAAGACAACAAAATGCAGTTGGGATGTGATCGAAGTTGAAGATTGTGATTTGATGGGAAATACAATGATTGAAACATTTCCCTTTGTAGAAAGATTATCCGAGCCCTTCAAGATCCCGAGTATTGAGCGGAGCCGATAAACTCGGAGCCGTGTCGCTTATTCATCAGCGGCAATCTCGGGTTCCGGTGCTACCCTATGTAGAGTTGACCACTTCCACGTTATCTAATCTGTTAGAGCAATGTAACTTGGCTATCATTTGATATGACAAGTTGACAATGAAAAGGGCGTTCAAATGCGGGGTTTAGCGGTTGGATATCGTCGGCTCGGCTTGCCAATAGCGGCATAGGATAAGCCGCGGGCTATCAATGACCCCAACCCCACATGACTTGAATGAACTAGAGACTGTAATCAGTTGATAACATTCTTTCAACTCTCCCTTTGCTCTTGAAACTTGGATCTGCAATCTTACAACTGTAGTATGACCTCCCCTACCGTATGACGTTATACAAAAACACCCACTGACCACTGATAAGATCAACCTTGTTCAACATCATGGCAACATATAAAGAAACAGTATCAGCTGTCTTACAACAGCGCGATATCGGCCTTGGCAAGGTCGAACCCAAGCTCGAGGGAATCCCTGATGAGCTTCCCCTCAACTCGCAGAGCCTACCTCAAGGTGTCTTGACTGCACGTGAGATTGAGATTACAGAGAAATACTCTGTCATTGAGCTTCTCGATGTACTCCGCAAGAGAGAAATCAAGGTCGAGGAGGTGACGCGTGCATTCTTGAGGAGAGCTGCACTAGCCCAAGTTGCTGTCAGTAATCTCCGGCTCATCCCAAGACATTCTGCTGATTACCTGAGTAGACCAACTGTTTAGTCGAACTCATGTGGGATCAAGCCATCGAGCGTGCCAAATATCTCGATTCCCTACCAGAACCCAAGGGAAAGCTCTTTGGTCTTCCCATTTCCACCAAGGAGCATCATGGTATGGTTGGAGAGAACGTCACAACTCACGCTTCCTTTGTCGCATGGATCGGTAAAGCTCATGGCTCCAATCTTCTCTATGACCACTTGTATGACGAAGGCTGCGTTTTTTACGTGCGGACTACTCAACCCCAGACTATCATGCATCTTGAGACCATCAGCAATATCTACGGACGGACGGTTAACCCCTACAACCGTGATCTGACGGCTGGTGGTAGCAGTGGTGGAGAGGGAGCTTTGCTTGGTTTCCGTGGAAGTATTCTGGTCAGTGCATGCTTAGCAAGTCTAAGCACAAAGCTGACAGAAATAGGGTATCGGTGGTGACATTGGTGGCAGTGTTCGTTGTCCAGCGGCTCACAATGGAATTTATGCGTTTAAGTGAGTTGCTGTAGTAGCCCTGGATTTAGATACCCTTACTAAATCTTGGCAGGCCAACTCTTAAGCGAATTTCAGTCATGGGGGCTCGATCGATCATGGTTGGTAAAGAAACCGTTTCCTCAACACCTGGACCGATGACAGTTGACCGCGAATCTCTCGAACTGTTTATGGAAATTGCCCTTTCAAAGAAGCCATGGCTTATCGACCCTTCCCTTACCGCCAAGCCTTGGACTCCTTTCAAGTTTGACAGACCTCTCAAGATTGCAGTCCAGTGGTGGGACGGTGTTGTTCAACCCCATCCTCCAATGACACGAGCTCTGAAGGAGGTTGCTGAGGCTTGCCGCAAAGCAGGTATGGAGGTCGTAGACTGGGATTGCGAGCCTTTGGACCATAAGAAGGGATGGGAGATCCTCTCAGCATTGTACTGGCCTGATGGAGGTAAAGAAGCACTTGATCTCATGGAAGCCGCTGGAGAGCCTGTTCTTCCTTTGACAAAGTTCATCATCCAAGAGCAGCCCAGCGTGAAGGACATGAATATGCACGAGCTTTGGGAGGTAAGTTTTTCTAGGCGTCCTTTGTTGAGCTGTACTAATAGGGGATCAGCTTTGCACCAAGAGAGATGATTACCGCGCTGCGTATGCTCGAGCTTGGTCATACACAAGCAAGAACGACGGCAGAGAAGTTGATGTGATTCTGTGCCCGCCTTTCCCCGGCGCGGCGGCACCTCATGACCAATCAAGATACTGGGGATACACTTCTCACTGGAACCTGCTTGACTAGTATGTTTGCTCTGATGTCTCATGGAAATCTACTAACGGTGAGATACAGCCCAGCAGCAGTCTTCCCAGTGACAACAGTCGACCCCGAGAAGGACCCCAAGGATCTGAACTACGTCCCCAAGAACGACGAAGATAAATTTGTCTACGACATGTACAGCCCCGAGAAGTTCGCTGGAATGCCTATCAATCTGCAAATCGTTGGCCGAAGACAATACGACGAAAAGGTCCTTGCTGCACTCAAGGAAATTGAGCATGCGATGGGTAGAAAGTAAGCGAGTACCTATCAGTGGCTGGCTTGACACCCTGCAACTGCGCCACGAACAACGTTGTTGGATTCCAAGTCGGAGCAACCATTACCCCGACAATTTTGAGGGGGACACCATTTCAGCAAAGAGGATCATCTGACATAAGCCTCATCAGGGGGGAAACATGCGATAGATTATATACAGAAACAGTCTTGTGTTCTCTTATACTACATTGGCATCAGACTCTTCGTCATACACAGGATACTGGGTAACCTTTTTTTCTTCTTTTTTTCTTTACAGTCAATGTGAGCACCGTTAAAATCTTGGCTATTTTTACCTTCACCCTCGTTGAATACGGCAGGAAATAAAACACCCAATCATTGAACGAAAAAACGGTCCAAGAAGGTCAGCAATTCATATTCTGAGCTGTCAAGTCAGCATTAGATATATCCAATCAGAACGCGTGAAAAAGATCGCCCAAGCCCAGAAATGATGACAAATTACTAGCGTTACAGTCGGGGCGATTGATTGGCCGTGTCGTGAGATTGCCAATATCGTCAGATTATAATACATGGAGTGAGTGGATCATAATCCTCTGTATTTATATATATATTTCACCTAATTGCAAGACGTTACACGAACCATCATCAACTGAAACTTTACTCTCAAACAGTACAACTTTATTACAAGCTCACTCCAGAGGAATATTCCCACTAAACATGTCTCAAAAGAGAACCATTCTGATAACAGGCTGCTCAGACGGCAGTCTAGGCTCTGCCCTGGCGCTTGCGATGAAAGATCGTGGCTGGCGTGTCTTTCCATCAGGACGAAACCTTTCAAAGCTTAGCAAGGTTAAGGAAGCTGGTCTGGAATGCATCGAACTGGATGTTGGTTCCGATGAGTCAGTCTCAGCAGCCGTTGAGAATGTCAAGCAGCTCACTGGTGGCTCCCTCGACGCGCTCCTCAACAATGCTGGTACCGGCTACAGTACGCCTATTATCCATGCCGATATCAACAAAAGCCATGACCTTTTCGAACTCAATGTCTTCTCCATCATCAGAGTCACGCATGCTTTTCTTCCTCTTCTGTTCAATTCTACCCACGGCGCATTACTCATCAACAACACATCTGCATCAGGTCTCCTGGGAGCAGGTGTTCCTTTCCAAGGCGTATATGCGGCATCAAAAGCAGCAGCATCCAGTTTGACCGAGAGTCTGAGACTCGAGCTCGCTCCCTTTGGCATTCGTACCATCAACCTGTTCACTGGTGGCGTTAAGTCGACCTTTTTCAACAACTCGCCTGACGCTGAGCTTCCCAAAGACTCAATTTACAACGTCGCCAAGGAGGAGGTTGAATCTTCGATGAATGGTAATGAACCGGGACTTAGTAACAAGAAACCTGATGCGGAGGCCTGGGCGAAACAGGTTGCTGGAGATCTGAGTCAGCGTAAGCCGCCCTATTGCATCTTTAGAGGTGCTGCTGCTGGAACAGCTCGTTATGGTACTTTGTTTCCAACTGGTACTTTTGATTCGATGGTCAAGCAGATGGGTGGAATAGACGTGTTGGAGCGAAAACTGAAAGAAGCGAGGTCGGCTTCGAAGTCTTAGTGATCTGCTGAAGAGGAAGAAGACTGCACAGCCTGTTAACAGAGTTAAATTTCTTCACTGAATCATCTACTATCTAGTAATCTGTCGGATGTCGCAGAATATTCGGTGAATGCACGTGATTCGCGATGGTGACATACCTGCGATACATGACGAATATGATGAATGGTCACAGCATATGGCGTGTTGCGATAAGGAATATGCACTTCATCGATCGCTGCTCCCACTTCTGCTATATCAACTCTTGTCTATCTTGCAACAGTAGTTTCATCATGCTGTAAACACCATCATGGGCGACCTCAAGATAAAGTCTGTTGCGGTCGTCGGAGCCGGAGCTGCTGGTAATCCTGATACTATCGCCCCGCTCAGCCCTTGGTTGTAGTGCTGATCATTGCATCTTTTAGGCGCTATTACGGCAGCAGCTCTCAAAGCAGAGAATTACTTTGAACGTATTCGAGTATTTGAGCGGAGAGAAACACCAGGGGCACTTGGTAATTGTAAACCCGTTCAAATGTTATACAAGCGACTAATTATTATCAGGGTCTATGATGCGGATCCAAAAATTGCTCCCATCCAGCCTGGTGGCTTACCAACAGATATAGATCAGCCATTGGCAATTCCGGAGAACTTACCAACAACGACTCCGCCAAATGAACAAGAAAGATATGCTCATACACCTATATACCAGAACCTGACGTAAATCACTTTCTTGATTGCTGAAACTCTGAATTACTGACAAGGAATAGAACTAATGTGCCTCAAATCGCAATGTCATTCTCTGACCAGCCCTTTTCTTACGGACCTTTCGTTCCGCACTACGTTCCTCGCCAGTATATAGAGACCTACTTCTCAACTCATAAGACGGATGAATATTTGTCCCTCAATACTACCGTGGAGGATATCTCCCAGCTACCTGCTCATACAAGAGATGGACTGAAACCTTGGAGGTTGACCTTGCGTAAATACGACCCGCTGCGGCACGTTGATGTATGGTGGCAAGAAGAATTCGATGCAGTAATACTCGCCAACGGCCACTATACTATCCCATGGGTTAGTAGTACCTCATCCTTTCGCGGATTGCTTGTATGTTGACCGTTGCATCCAGGTTCCGCAAGTCCAAGGCTTGGAGGCATACATGGAGAAGTTCCCAGGCAGAGTGATGCACTCCAAATTCTACCGCTCACCATGGATATACTCCAACAAGAAGGTTCTCATAATTGGGAACTCAGCCTCGGGCCATGATATCTCTGTCGATCTGCTACAGGCTGTGCAGCAACCGCTCTACCAGTCGCGGAGGTCACGAGGAAGATTAGATGGCGACGAACCGCCTTTGGGAATGGAGTGGAAGACAGTTATCAAAGAGTATCGACTGGATGGTTCAATCATTTTCAATGATGGAAGCGAGCTCAAAGATATTGATCATATCCTTTACTGCACCGGCTATCTTCCGTCTTATCCGTTCTGGAATAGCAAAGTCAACGGCCGTAAACTGTTTGACTATAAGAAGAGGAAGCTTATTAACAACTACTGGCATACCTTTTTTCAAGATATACCCAACTTGGCAGTCGTCGGCATGCCTCGTGTCCTGACATTCCGCAGCTTCGAATATCAAGCCATCTCAATTGCACGACTCTTCTCGGGGAGAAATTCCATTCCTCTTCCTCCAGTAGAAGAACAAAGACAGTGGGAAATTAGCAGGGAGAAGCTATGCAGGCAACAAGGGCGAAAATTCCACGAGATCGAATGGGAAACTGGCGAGACTTTCAGATGGCTGGACGGATTCTTCCAGATCGCAGGTTTGGGAACGTTGTCTGGGGAGGGCAGAATACCTCCTGTCTTGAGCAAAGATCTTATCTGGGCGATAGAGCATGTAAGGAAGTATCCAGAGCCAGGGAAGGGCAATCACGATGACGGAAGAAAAGATGTTGAGTCTGAAAATGATGAGTGGTATTTGGTTGAACGAACGCATAAGGATCTCTTGTCCTTTATCTAAACAAGCCAAGGACTAAATATATAAGACCTCTACCACAATGTCATGGAAGACCTTTCATTTGCTTTGGAGTCTAAGCGTTTTTGAAATGTACAGTTCATATCCCTCCTTACAGGTCGACATTGTATCGCTCCGCGCCTTCGATGTCATGAGGTGAAAATTGCAAGTCTCGGATGATATTCTTGATCACATGATAGTCCATTCGCACGGACATCTGATGCGAATTCTCAACCATACTGTCTTCCTTGCCAATTCCGTGATTATGGGTAAATGTATCCATCCACATGAGTCCCGTGTGCGCCTCTATATGACCCAAGGAAGGTCTCGGAAATAAGGGAGAAAGATAACCTCTTCGATTGGTAGCTATATAACGGTCCTTGGTGCCAAAAATTACAGCTGGCTTTAACTTTATCCCATGGTCTGATGTCCATAAGGAGCGCATATGGCGGTAGGCTTTCCAGTCTTTCTTGAGACTGTGCTTGAACCTCAATGCACTTTTGCGATAGAAATCTTCTCCGTGATCCACGGGATCACGGAGTGTTTGGAAGCTGTGGGCTCTGTATGCTGTTGCAAGATATGTAACTAGCTTCTCGTCGCCAAGTGGGACAACAGCAGGATTCGAACCAGTACAGGGATAGTAGTCTGGATCGTTGCCTTTGCTGTAGGCTAAGGGTATACCAATAAGCCCGACGTATACCGTCTTGATACCCTTGTACTCAGAATCTTGGATAAGGCATTTTTGCAAAGTGAGGAGACCTTTTTCTGTCGGCATTTTGGAAGCAACAGCCTGAATGCTGCTTGACAAATTTGTGATGCGCGCGCACGTCAATGCAGCAAAAGGGACGAGTAACGTTTTGACAGTCTTCTCAACCCAGATTTCGTCAAATTCTCGATACCCGGTTAAGAAAGCCAAATTTTTCCAGAAGAATCCTTTGACTGGGTCGTTTCTGACGCGTATGAAGGACCCAGTTCTACAAGCTGCAGCACAAGATTCAGGAGAAACCCGCAATAGACCCAAAGGTCCTTCTGTATTCTTGAGCTTTTCTCTCCGTAGCCCCTCATACGTCTGTGACCAGAAGATCTTGTACGCTGCATGAGTGTCTTGGGTTCTAGGGATAGCTTCTTTCCAGATCATTAGGCGAAGCTCGGGAGGTAGTTTATTGAATGGCTCAAACTGCTTGGAAGGAGGTTGGCCCTTCCTTGCAAAGAAGTGAGACAATAACATCTTGTGTTTGTGGTTTGTGATTAGAAGCTGATGCAAGGAGTGACGTGGGAGATGAGAAGTTGGCGCGATGAAGATGATGAAAGTGAATGAGACTGATGGGAGGGGCCGGAATCTTATAGTTAATGGCAGGTGAGTTTTTTATTTTTTCCTTCAAAAAGAGTTCTTAAGTTTGCCATAAGGGCTTCAAAGTCTATAATGAGGTTTTCAACGTGGCTGTCATTCGATCGTAGAAGTTTTAAGCTTTAGCATACACACACTTAAAATACGCACTTAAAAGTTAGCCATATCACTCGCCAGTTCTGAAAAGGAGATTTTGGAGACACTGAAGACTCTATTAAGTGCCTAATATACTCAACGTCCTGGAAAAAGGAGCATTTTGAGTTCGGTGTGTGCAACAAGCTCCCGTTCACCATTATTTCCAACGAATCGTTTTCAAATTCCAATTATCCATAATTTTCGATGTCAAGGTATATAATCACAGAACAGCCAATCTGGGGTTATACAGTAAAGATAGTCAAGGCAAAATCCCATTACAAAATGGCCCAGTGTCTCCTCCGTACTGCTGGTCCCTAGGCCCCCGGCTGCGTTAACCAACAACAGCGATCAAGTGATGGGGATCAGATCTAGACTTTGACTGTTAGTATCTTTGAGGAACAGATATACCGCTGAGCTTGCTTACCATTTCTCAAACCAATTCTATCAGTAGCTGTGTCGCCCCCTTCCGAAGCGTCGTTCGTATTCTCGAGGAGTATAGTGCCATGGCTCCTCCTTGGGTTTGCCGAAACCGCAACACATGTTGTCGAGTGTGATGTTGGATTTGAAAGTAAGGCAAGTGGAAGCTGAGGGTAGCTTAGGGATAGAAGCTGAAAGCTGGTTGTGTTTGTGTGAAGTTGGGATAGAGAGGACGATGGAAATTGTTTGGTAAAGAGGAAGAAAAAAGGAAGGGAGAAAGTGGAAGGAGATGAATTATTTATATTTTCAGAGGATCGAACTGTTCAAGGGACTGAAAGCTATAAAAATATACTTTAGAGAGTCAACACAGGTAATTGGAACGCGGCATGTTTTCCCGTGATATAAACTTCTACCCCAAAGCTTCCATTACAGGATAAGACGAAGGAAATTTGACAGCTTATGATATGAAATGTCTTCATTAACTGCTCTCATATTTCCAAAGTAACTATTATATTAGAAAATGTTTTGGGACTTATACCTTGAATCACAAACCTTTTGTCTCATATGTCAAGGGAGACATCTATTGTCTTACCAATATAAACTATTATAACGCCCAGTAGACTTTCTCCTGTTGCTGTCTCTCCACTAATCAAGTTTGTATAAACTTATTGATATCTCTCTGCGAGATAGATCTTTCAAGGTCTAAATTCCTCCAGACCAAACTGCGCCCCAACACGCGACTAGAATACTCAGCCGTACTCCTGAAAATGTCGGAGGCCCTACAAACAATAAATCCTTTCCAAATGGACTATTCTTGAAGTCCCTAGATGCAAATCATTGATTAGTATTTCCTTGTTGTAGCGTGTTTTTAAGAAGTGTTATTTAGAGTTGATCATGGCCATATGCTGATGCAAATCGCGAGTTCTACCTCGCTGTAGCGTGTTAGGAGGATAGATTACGTACATAGGCAACTTGCACGGAGCGCCGAAGTACATCGCCTTGGCCACAAAACCATGCTCTCGCCATTTAACGATGCATCTTCTAATAGCATTTAAACCCTGCGGCTGCCAGTACTTGTCGCCAATAGCTTCAATTTGAGGTGGGAGAGTAGTAATACTGTCGACAAAGCGTGGCTCGAAAGGTAGATCACTTCGGATGTGTTTCGATCCATACTGAGCCAGACATTGCTGGCTCATACCATTAGGCGTAGCTTAGCTGTGAATTGGGAAAACATGGGAAAACCATGGTCTTGTGGACATTCTGGTTCAGAGTCCCTCGGTGCAATTTTAGTGTTAGAGCAATTAGAGCAGGAAGTTTTTGACTCGTCGCCCACAACGCGTGATGAACAAAGCTTCATGGTGATATTGAGGCGATTATAAAGGACCTTGTGACAAATAAGTCAATAGAACGAGAGAGGGAGAGGAAATGCGAGCAACTTTGGGTACTGGCGATGATTGGTTGTTGTGAGACCTGATATCCCTAGACTTTTTGCCGGTGAATTATGGCCAATTTGACCGCGAACCTCCTGCAGTGATGTAAACTTTGAGGTGATCTTTGAGGGGCAGAACATCTTATAATTCTCACAAATGGCAAAGGAGTCACGATCTAGGTGTCGTGTTGTAACCCTAAGTTACAAGCCTATCACGGTTACATGTTTAAGCCTGCTTATTTGATGCGCTCAAGTGTAAGCTCTTATAGGGTCAATCCAGTCATTTTGCGGCTCAAGTTTTGTATATCGATATCATGACCTTGTCATTGGGGCTATGAAGGTTTACGTTCACTCACGGTATTCGCCAGACAGCCCTGTCGAATCAAATGTGAAAAATATTAAAGGATATCAAATTAAGTTTACATGCTCATGCTCGTGATTATCATTAGTTGTTGTAAATGGACAGGATGTCAGTAGAGTTCTTGTACTCCACTCCACACTTGTCCGAAAATCCAGTAAACTTGTCAACTCTGTCCTGAACATACTCCTCGAAACTCTTTCGGGTGCAGCTTGTTCCGGGGCCGTCATCGCAATCAGGCAATGGCTGGGGCGCACTGTTGACCATGACGCGATAGTACTCGCCATCATCGTAGCCGTAGGTATTGGTGCAGTTCAATCGCTCGATAGCGATGTTGGTCAGGAAAGGCAGGATGTTGGAGCTCTTCCAGGCGCGACGGTAGTTGATCTTGCTCAAAGGCATGGTATCGTTGATTTGAGATTCTGTTCCAGCGGGTTCGGAGTTGTTGAAGAGACCCATTGCGACGAGGACCATGGGAGGTAGCTCACGGTGAGTGAAACTGACGTAAAGATCTTCATCGGAATCGTCACCAAGAAGGAGGCTAGCTGTAGTGTTCAACCATGGCATGCCGACGTAACCAGAGATCTGGTTGCCGTAGCCAGCGTTGTAGTGGTATCGCACATCCTCAGAGTACTCCCAGCCAAGCCAGTCATCAGGAGTAAAGAGCTCAAGGTTGCAGAAAGGCGACTTGCCACGAGTGACAGTCTCGTAACCACAAAGCTGCTGCATACCAAAAATATCGTTTACAGTGAAGTTAAAGTCGGATGCAAGAGCGTTGAAGCGGTCGACAATTGGCTTGGCGTACTTCTTCTGGTACACTTCGGCCTCATCGCTACCAGCAGAGCCAGAGTAAGCGGGACAAGCCTTGTAGGGAGTCAAACTATCGGCACCAGACTCTTCCGACTCGTAAATGGTCTCAACCTTGATGCTCGTATCATCTGCTTGGAGACCACGGACAAAAGACTGGGCGGACTTGACGGTTCGTTCGGCTGTGGAAGTCCAGACCTTCTTGGGCTGCTTGAACTCGGGGTATCGGAACCCCAGATCGACACCCAATCGCGTAGCCTCTAGTCTTCCAACGTTGGTCAAAAGTGAGACCTCAGCGTCGGAAATTGGAGGCTCCCAGTTATCCAAAAAGTTCAGATAAGGGACCTTACTCCAGTCGATCTTGGTCTTGTTCTGGACCTTCTCAATGAAGGGTTCAATGTACTCCTCAAAGTCAAAATCATTGGCGTAGATAGCAGCGTGACGCACGAGATACGCAGCGCGCTCGGGGGTGCAGCCTTGGGGTGCATCGGGAGAAGCGGGAGGATCTTGAGGCTCGAAATAGGGAGCGATGCCAGCGAGGTGATGAAGAGGGTTGAAGGTGTACTCGGAGTTGAGTGAAGCTGCTGAAGTGAGAGGTAGCAGGCCAACAAGAGCCTTGCTCAGAGTATTTTGAGGAGCCATATTGAGTCAACGAGAGGTCACAGCGAGTCTGAATGCTCTGAAGATCGAAAAGTCAATTGAGTATCTAGCTATTTTATTTATTTTATGCGCTGTGAGAATATGAGATCATTGGTGATGTTGTTGTCAACAGCCCATGTTTATTGCCGTGTCCTTGACGTCACAGCATAAAGACCAAACCTGTCTGTCTTGTCTCTGTTCCTTGCAGTTTTTGGAGATCACTGCATCTAATTGGATCGGGGATTTGCGGCTCCATATTGACCACGCCGTCAGCCGAGGCCGCATTATCCGAGCGAGTGGACTTGGCAACCATTAAAATCAAGAATTATCATCGAGATTCTTAACGACACGTATATATACGTTGTGATTGGATGGTACACGAATGCCCAGCTGTAACCGAGTCATATCATTCGTGATCGGGTTGTGGTTGTTTGTACAACTCAGACGTGGTCCTAAGCATCATGTTAATTTCTTTTCCCTGCAATTGAACTAATGCCGCCAGCATCCGAGATGAGTGCCGAGGGAATCAAGCTTCTTTTGGTCCACTGATTATGTCACGATCTGGGACGATTCTAGTGTCACTGCCAGGCTTAAAAACCGGGTCATTAATTGAGGCTCTACCATGATTCACGACAGATGACTGTTGCAAGCCTGATCAACTTTCACCAATACCTGCAAACAAGCACGCAAATTCGCTCTGATCAAACCATACTCTGCCTCTACCTCAAGCCCTGACAATGATATCCCGTGCCAGACGTGCCATGTCTTTCAGTTCTTCAGCAACGCCCCAGCCTGATGCCAAAGTACCAAAGCTCAAAAGATGCACGCCTAGTTGCAGAGCTACGTGCCAAGCAGCTTCCTCTGATTGCAGCGCAAGCCCCTCAGCGTAGCCTTCAAACATGCATAGCCCAGCGTCAATACGTTTGTATTTCCCATAGCACGTACATCTCGCCCAGCATACCTCCATGGTCAAGACTTGGAACACCGACCTGCGCGTTCTCCCAGTCGATAACATACAATGTTTTAGTAGTCCCAGTCTGTAGGAAGGATTTCTCAAGTAAATGCTATAAAAATCCACTAGCCTTGGAAGATAAAATGAGCAATTGAACTTACTTTTTGGGGGTGATAATCTCCGTGAATCAACGTCCAGTCCGCAGACTGATCGCTTAGCTCTTCCAGTGCCATGTTCTTGACAAGTTGAAAGGTATCCTTTGCCTCTGCTAAGGTACTTGGGAACTGATCAACCCGGTCCATCATCCAGTCGAAGTTGATCCAGTGTTTCAACTTTTGCATCTCGTGGCTGCTATGAATCACAGTGTTCAAACCCAATGCTCCTTGCACCGGCTTCGTGCCAAGCGAGTCCTGGACTATCTCTCGTGTTACATGGTGAAACTTGATGATGTATTTTGCCACACGCTGCCAAGATCTTTAATCGATTCTCGTAGCGACTTCGGTGTTGGAGAAGGGAAGTGGTTCAAGAAATAGGTCTTAAGATCTGTGACATTGGGAAGGTACTCAAGTACCAAAGCCTTGGTTTCAGCATCATACACATACGCTTTTGTTGTCTTGATCACAAATGAAACACTGCCATATTGACCAACTAGCAACTCATTCGCCACAAGTACTGACAAGATCTCTGCCTCAACATCCTTGTACTTTATTAGAGTCAAGTTCTTGTTGAAGGAAAGGGCTACTCACCGAACGATTGAGGGTGACAGCATTGGCAGGATAACGCGCCATATATGGTTCACCATGTTTGACCACGACCTCAGTTGTGCCATCCTCCTGTGGTCGAATAAGTTGGGCGCGATAAGTAAAGTTGGTTTGTCCACCAGTCAAAGGTTCCAGTGATGATGCTGCATATGGCGTGGTGTTGGGCCAAGCAGATCCTGAGTAGACATATTCTTGCTATATAGACTAAATGTGAAGCTTTAGAATCTTTATACGGTTTGCCTAAGATCTTATGGCCCTGACCTTTTGCATTCTTATCCTTTGCTTTTATCTGGATGCCTGGATTACATGGCGTAATATTATGCTGCTTCATTTAATGCCTAGCGGAAACATGATTAGGCTGAAAGAATATCGCACAAAGGGTATAAGATTATGGGACTATTACTAAAGGGTGTATAGATTATGTCCAAAGACCATCATTTCCAAGGTTTCAGCCCTAGAAATTGTAGCAAACATCCGAAATAGGCACCTCAACGTGGTATAGATTCGCCTTCCACCACTTCGTCGCAAAACCATCAAGATCAAAGATGAAGTCCGATTTGAAAGAGACACCACAGTCCTTGGGCTCATTCACAACAGCAAGTTCTGATCCAGGTGTAGTAACAGGTGCGACCTTCGCAGCGTCCAAAAGATTGACTCCAGCACCATTATTGGAAGCATGAGCTTCCTGTGCAGCATCTAGAGTGAACTTGTTGACAAACTCAGGAGTGGCAGTAAGTCCACTGCTAAGATCGACCAAACCACCGAGAAGCTTGAAGGTGAGCTGAACGGTAAGCGATGCACTGGCGTTCAAGCCGACTTCGACGCTTTCGCTGATGTTGGCGTATGATGTATACTGGGGCACCCAGCCTGTAGCGGCATTCCTGCCGGAATCGAGGAAATCGAGATGGACGTTGGCTGCGGGGATGGCAATGCCTGCGCCGGCTCTGACAGCAACAGCAGCCGAGGTATCGACATCAACGCCGACAGCAAAGGACAGACCAGGTCCGAGAGAAAGGATTCCGGGAACTTCGACCAGAGTGTATGTGAGAGTATCGGGGTCGTAGAGGATAGATCGAGACCAGGCAGCGGCTACGTCAGCGGCCAACGCGACATCGGCTGAGAAATGGGTATCGAGATCGAAATACAGATGTTCCATCTACTAACATTAGTGACTCTTGATCTGTTAAGCTATCTGAAGTGGCACACCTTGAATTTCCAGAAGTTGTACTTTGCGCGGCCAGAGAAGGAGACAGTAGAAGAGAATTCTGCCTTCTCGGCCTTGATGGTCACCCATGGTTGCTCTTGGAAGAGAACGGTATCTCTCTCTAGGCCAGCTCCAAAGTTGAGGGAGAGGCTGGGGTTGATAGAAAGACGCTTTGTCAACTTGGTGGCCGGGATGGAGTTGAATGACATTTCACAAGTTTCTGATAGATGTTAGCGCTTGCTGTCACAGCGAACAAAAGACATACCAGCAATATCAGCCAGCTCTTTCTCAGCAGCGTGGCAAGTGATGGACTTTTCGTTCTTGTCTGTAGTAACACCATCAACAACATAAAAGGCCTGGCCAATGTCGGACTTGCAGTTGCCCATGTTATTTGTGATGAGAACGAATGGCTCGTCGTCTGACCAGGTATCGATGGCCTTATCGAAAGCAGCAGACTTTCCAAACTGGACCTTGATGGAACCGGCTGAGCATTCAACAGAGACAATAGCGTCAATGTGATCCAGAACAACAGCTGGATGGTTCATGACGAGATCCATATCGATAGCTCCCTTGGGGGCAGTCGTGTTAAGCGCAGGGAAGGTTTGGTTGCGAGGCTTCTCAACATCGCCATAGGACATGGAAATGTTCTTTTTGGGAACTGCATTCTCGGGGTTGCTCAAGTCACAATTGGCGGGAATCTTGGGAAGGAAAGTTGCCGTGGTGTTGTGATGGGCCGAAGTAGAAGATGCTTTGACAGTCGTCTGGTTGGGCTTGGATCGGATTTGAGTTGGCTTGGTCTGTACAGAAGTAATCGTCTGAGTCGCAGTCTGAGCAGCGACTGTTTGAGGAGGCATCTCGACGACGATGTACTTGACGGTGCAACCGCATGACTCGTCGTGGGCGAGCACGCCAAGGCAAAGAAGCCAAAGGCTGAAAAGAATGGACGAGAACGAGGTTCTCATGGCGAAAATGAATGACTGGCTGAGTGAATGAGTGACAAGGCGATGCCTGGAGGTGAGAGTGACGGGGACATGATGTTGGAGATGGCCTCAAGATATAACTCGACAGCCCAATACCGACGCTAGTGTAATAGGGAATAGAGTTCGTCCCAACGGTGACTTGGCAGCCAACAGATTAGGAAAGTAGGTATACCAAATCCCCAAAGCTATAACACAACAATCCACTAGCAGTTCAGCTCTCGGCCATTAGAACCCTTAAAGCTGTCAGTACGGTAAATGCCAACCATCACATGCATGGCTCTAGTCGAAATGGGGAAGGTGTTAAACGGTGGGAATAACATCTCAGGTGAGTGGTTACATGGGTTGGTGGCATGCTATAGGTTGATGGGTTTAATGGGATACGAAAAAGGGAAGAGATTGATAGGCGAATCACGGTTAAACGCTGGCTCTTGATAATTTAGTGGTATCATTGGCATCTGCGACGTGGGCGGTTATAGGTCTGTTGAATATGAAGCAGGGATGCGGCGCAGCAGGGACGCAAGAGACATGAATTGAGAAGCCATCTTGACGAAATGCATTGATCTCATCTTGGGTACAAGTTGCCTCTTTTGGACAGATGATTTTCAACTAAATCACTTTAACTTTAACGGTGCAGTTGATGACCTTCGAAAAAAGGCAGGTAATTACAATAACATCGTAATACCTCAGTTTTAAGCCAAGCCTCAGCCCTGAAGCACGTGTCAAATGTTAGGTCTATCGATCTTTAGACTAGCACAGGGGTATTGACCGGGATATATATAGCTTCCGTTAACGGGCTGTCAAACCATTCCTCTTCTGTATAATCTTTAACATCCGGCTACGGAAATCCCGTTGATAATCGATGCAACGTAGCGAGGCCCATTGGGGGGGGCCAATTGATAACTTGACTTGATAAGATGTTACCTATAGTACTGTTGGTCAACTATGCTATAGAAATGGCATCACTTTTGAGTAAATTGCTCATGCCAAGATCAGAATCGGCAGTTACTTGTATGACCCAAGAAAAAATGTCTGAAATGAACGACTTGATGTGACGCATCTGATGGCGCTGTTGAAGGATGAGATCAAGCTGAGGAAAGCACTCGGTATGCTCTGTGATGTCAGAACATGGGACATGATCAAAGAGGTCTCGGTACCTAACCCAGAGTCCCGCAACAACTTCTTCTCGGCATTTCTCAACCGGCTTCTTGGCATGAATTAAGGCACTTCTTCGGACATGCCGTCTCTTGGTCCATCGTTCCAAGGTTTCATGGAACCCCTGTGAGACTTGGCCTTTCGATCTAATCCATAATAGCCTCATCTATCTTTCGCCCTGAACTTGAGCTTCAGACCAAAGAGACAAATGCGTACCTTGCATCATTCGTGTATCTGACAGAGACCTTTAGTAGCAGATCGGAATCCAATGCAAATCCCACTTGGGCGGCGTTTACGGGTTTTCGATAGCTACCTTATCATTTTCACCTTCCACTTATGCCAAGTCCTTTGTTGCACGGGTCTTTGAAGAAGCTGCGGCAGACAAACTGTTCTGACACAGCTCCATACATTGACGACATCTGGAAAATGTCTTTTGGTTACGCTGGTTGCGTGTGACTGAATCGTATATCACATCTCCACTCTAGCTACAACTCCTTCCTTTTCTTCAGTAGTCGTTCGTACGCACCTCCCTTTTTCGTTATCTGATCATCACCTCACTTTCGACTGGGGTTGCTTTGTCGTCATGAACAGTCTCCAGTAACTGTTTCGTTGCGCTGACATTCCAACCTCAAGTTTCTTGGAGGCAGCAGCTTTTAGTAAAGCAGTTTTCCTTTACTTATCGCTAAAAAGTTGTTTACCAAGTCAGAAGTCACATTGGAATTATGCATAGGATAAGTTGAAGTTCCAGTCCTGGTGTAAAACCTGCGCTTATAGGTAGCTTCTTCCCGGTGCTCGAAAACCTACCCTGAGTCTGTTATCAGAGACTTGGGTCACCTCTGGAACTCTTCGAATTCGTGTCAGGTTGATGTCCTATATTGCTGAGTATCAGCTTTCCCATCAGTCGCTTCTTACCAATTGCCTTGTTTCTTTCTGTTATCCAATTGCAAGGTAGTCGACGCAAGTGTTCTGAACCGCTTACTCAAATTTGGGAGGTTGGAAGCAGCTGAAAGGATGTAGAAAGCTCTGAAGTACATATGGTACATCTATTCGCCCCTAATCCTTTTCCTCCATGATGATATTCAGATATTCAAAAATATTTGGGGTCTTCGAAGCCGTGCCACTTCTACAACCCTCTATCGTCCTGAGATCCCATGCCAATCTACTTTCACAGCAGCAAATCAAGGTTACCAGTGATACACATTGTTCAGTTTGAACGGATAGCGACTCGAGTCAACCGCCTCAAGCCCTACAATGGTACGGGTGGCATTTATGGCCTTGACAGTAAAGTTCGCATCAACCGATAGGCCATGCCAGAAAAAAACTCGAAGTCAAAATAATTTTCAGTATTTGAGACCTCCATACTGCCCAGTAGGTCATCTCAGACTCCAGGGGGAAGCTAGTCCTTAAGTAGGCTAATATCATCACCGCTCTGCATCTTTGTTGCCTGAGACCTGACCAAATATTGTCTTTCCGCGCATGGCTGAGGATTTGAATGCATCTGGGCTAGCTCTCCCAGTATTCACTAGGATACGACTGAGAGTTCTCGTTAGAAGTTACAGTATTCTATTATCTACCAGGAGTTCGTTCATAATGTCTTCATGTACAAGGCCTAAGCACAGCAATCGAGTAATTCTTTGGCATGCCTTTAATCCTTTGATGTATGTGAAACTTGTCTTCAGAATTCATTGTCTTTGTTCAACATGATCCAGACCATCTACCCTTTCGCTTCTCGATCCATCTTCTATCAATCAGGGAGCGTTGATATCGGGAGCGTCGTCCATGTTGCCGAGTTCTCCCATTCATTAATGACCATAGCTTGTAGAGTGCCAAATAAGCCTCCGGGACTTGACGAAATCTCTCACACTTCCACTGGACTACATTCTGACATCGCGGCCTTATGTACTTATATTCCATGGGTTTTGGGCAATTGAACTTGACAAAAGGCAACCGACGGCTGATGTCCACCGTTGATCAAGTACAGCATTCCAAGAATGGTTGAAGTCATACTGCAGGTATTTGTTAATGCTCACTTAGATAGGGTGAATTTTGGCTATCGCATTATTCTGCGACACTTCTGTCATCTTGAGTAATAACAAAGCCATGCAGGGAGCTGCATCAGTCTACAGCGGTAGCTACGTGAGGGCGGCGACATGAAGTCTTGGCTGCGAAGTTTTTGTTACTGAAAGTCTGTTATGATTAACTCGAAATTGTGGCCCATGATGTTCCTGTCTTTGTCCTCATAAACATGGTGCTAGATGACGTATTGGTTGAAAAGGAAACAATTGCATATTATGTTGCACTCGAATATACATCTCCCGACAAATAATTACTAACGCATGCTATCCTGACCACAGGAGTCATTGTCAATTTTTGCATAGCAGACGACGTTCTGATATCCAAATAACACTCTTAAAACTCGATAGACTAGTCCCTTATGCGAGGCTCACGATGGCCTCAATATCGGTGAGCGTCAGCCATCATCATGCGCTTATGAAGGATCAACACACGAATCACATGATGTATCATTGACTCACATCCCGTTTGGGGAGGTACAGAATGATCTGAGTTTGGTTGTGACGGGTCTCATGGGGATTGCTTCAGTCCATCTCCAGTATGGTTTAGTGAGTGGGTTTAAAGAACAGATCCCATGTATCATCGCTTAGGCAGTAAACCCTTCCAAAACCGCCAAGGCTTTAACGAAGAGTCTAGACCTGAGAATAGACCTGAGAATAAGGGAGGCAATGCTTGCGATGGGGCGCAATATCAGCTCTTCTCAAAAGACAGTTCAACTTCAATTTTGGCAGACAAGATGTACCGGCTCAGCCAGTAACTGCATGGTAAATAGAGTTCTCATAGGGCTGATTCACACGCTTGAACAGACGAAAAAAAGGTGGATATTGTACTTGGCACATCTACAATTCCATGTTGACAATCTCCACAAGATTCTGGAGGTTCGTGGTGTGCAGACTTGGCACTGCAACTGATTTGCCGGGATTTGGAGGTGTCAAGGTGCGAAAAATGATACCGTATTAATACGGCAATGGTCCGCGTGAGCATTTGTTGTTCATGCACTGTATTACAGGGCTTCTCCGCATCTGAGTCCAGAACACTCTCTGCCACGTATTTACGTTCAATCGCCAGTTTTTATCATCAGTGACAGATATCACGAATATTGTGTCTGATTGAGATGAGCCCCACGTGGGATAATCGCCGATGTCTGAGACGCAAACAAGTTTAAAAGAACTCACTGATCAACATGCTCATGTCTCGAACCTGAATATTTCACTGGGTGCGGTCCCAACGGCAGTGGAGATGATGAAAGAAAATTGGGCCAATTGTGGCCCAGATGACGACGCATTGACCAACAGGTTATGAGAAACGAAGCTTCGATTGAGAAAATAACTCTAGATTTAGTGGCCCCTACCCCTGCTAGGCCCTTTTTCCTCCCTGGTACAGTGCCCCCCCTCCCCTTTAACTAAAAAAGAAAAAAGTCAATGAAAGCTCAATACCTGTTTTAGGGGGGGACATTGCCAGCAAAAGTCCAATCCTCCATCGTGTCAACATTGGACATCACTTCGCCTCGCATTGTCTCCATCTTTCTATTCCATCCGCTCTTTATCCATCTTTAATTTTTCTTGTCCGTGTCGTCCTTTTTCCTCCTTTTGTTACCCTTCATCATCGCCGCCGCCAGATCAATTGAATCGAGCCCGATCGCGGCCGCACGAATCGAGACACGTCTTCTTCTGTCCCTCGATGTGAGGCTTGAGCCTCCTACGTCTTTTTCTTCAATTCTAGCCTCCAGCCGACGCGGCTTATCGAAGTCAAGATGCGCATCTCCAACATGCGCATGCCTAACAGCTTGCGCAACTTGAGCGTGCGCCTCTCGAGCATCCGCATTCCTCATCCTCACCCGCGGCGCATTATTCTCTACGTGACAACGACAGCGCTCATCGTCGTCATGATTCTTACCTTCACCATGAGCGACCGATTGTTCGGAAATAAACCCACTGGGTACGATCCTCTCCTCTCGCGAACCAACGATTACCGCCTCCTCACGAGTTCACGGAATAACCTGGGTTTCTACAACTCCATAAATGTCAAGAAGACGGGCCAGAAGATTATGAATCCGACCCTTCTTGAATTGCCAAAGGGTAGCAAGCACGACTTCCTCGTCATTGCGCGCGCTCCTCACGTCGATCAAGACATCAAGGGCAAGAAATACAGACGAGCTCAGCAAGTCGCCACCTTTGTTAGCCTCACATGGGATGCATTCGGCCGGCCGGAGCTCACTGCGGACAATGACTGGCATAAGATGCTCGTGGAGGACTTTACAGAGGCTCAAGGTCCCGAGCATCACTGCAAGGCCCAACCCGACATGGATAAATACATTGGCCCTGAGGACATGAAGCTGTTTTGGAGGAAGAATGGTACACCCATGCTCATCTTTACCCATCAGGTCAATGACGAGAACCTTTGCGAGGGTATGTACATCATCGATGCTCGTGCAGCTGTCCCCGAGCTTGTCAAGCAAATGGGCAAGCACGCAAAGGAACTTCCGCCCATCGAATTCTCCGAGCCCGTCCTCCTTCGCCGCCAGCCCCCCGAGGGCCAAGAATCCGACGCCCGATACCAGCGCGAGAAGAACTGGGCTCCCGTCTACTCTCCCTTCAGCGCCGACGATGACGAGATGATGTTCATGGTGGAGCCTAGCCAGCTTTACCGCTTCAACTCGACCGAAGAGCCTGTCTTGAACATGGAAGCTGAGCTAGAATCCGCCGTCGACGAGCCCTTCCCTCCCGACAACGAGAAGAAGACATGGCACTCGGCCGAAAAGACCTGCATGAACGACGTGATGCTTACCGACAAGCGCGTGCATCAATCGACGCCCATGCTCAGCCTCACTCTATGCAATCGCGGGGCGTGCGAGCCGATGGAAAACAACACAATCATAATGGGCATGGTGCAGATGCGCTACGATCCTCCCCAGTACACAAACACATGGTACGACCACCGAATAGTCGTCTACTCGCCCGTCGCACCATTCCACATGATGAGTGTCAGCAAGAAGCTCACGTACCACGGCGAGACAAACAGCAGATATATCTGGACAGGAAGCATGGTGTACCACGGAGATCAACCCAAGCAGAGGAGTCACGGGTACTTGGACGATGAGATTTGGCTGAGCTTTGGCATTGGCGACTCGTCGCCTGGATGGTTGGACATCAAGGCGGAAGAGTTGGTGAAGGACCACTATTTCTGCCAAGGGGCGACAACGGGGTATCGGCACAGCATTGAAAAGCACGCATCATGACGAGAACACGAAACCGAAAGAAACAATGTAATTTGGTAATAGAGTGGCATATTAATTTTGGCAGTGTATTACAGCATATCACCTGTACTATTCAGGACATTTGGAGTTGCGGTTGATACGGAAGGGCATCTTAGAGAATTGAATTGAATTGACTGACTTGCTTGACCTGATTAAATCCTAGTGTTCCGTGAAACGATGATGGAGGTTATTGTCCCGCAGTGCAATTCATTGCTTAATTTCCCGTGATAGCTTGGCAGGGATGATGGAATGGATGCTTTGGCAGTGATGGATTGGGAGGAATTGCATAAAACTTGGCGGTTGGTGGTCATTGGTGCGAACGTAATTTTGTCGTAGGGGATAAAACAGGGCTGTGGGGCACTAAAGGAACCTACAGGGCGGTGGGGGCATTGTTGAGAGTGAGAGCTGGTCCCAGTTGGTTTGCGACTTGGGGGCCATAGGGTAGGGCTGAACTACAGATGATGATGAGCAGGAATAAAGAGATGTCAAGATCTGAGGAGCTGCTAACAGTATTTATTGGTTTGAGAAACAGAATATTGAATTTGGCTTTGACAAGACATCGTTGCAGACACCGTTGCATGGACTTGATGTATTCTTTCACTAGTTTACGCGATGCCCGACTGCGATATGGTGTTTTAAGCTTATATTTCACTAACCTCGCATCAAAATATTGCTTCTTGATATCCAAGAACGTAATAAGACTCAGCTACCGTAGAATCATATTTCTAAAGGATTACGTGAAGGTTTGTACACCGTTAACCCTCGATGTCGCTTAACAATCTTAGGTGATACACGGGCTCAACCACGGTTCCGCCCCTGGTGAAAGGCCAATTGAGACACGTCAGTTCGCAGTCTAGGGGTTCCAAAAATTGCCTTGTCTCTGGATGTTGGCTGTGCTTGTAGCCCCAAATCAAATCAAGACTAGTTTACTATCGGATACATGTTTCGAAGCCAAGAAATCTGGTGATGAGCTGGCGTTCACTACACCGTGCTCAAATGAAGGATGATGACGACTTCAGTGTGGCGCAACCTTGGCATTCGTGTCTGACATCCCCCCCCCTCATTCAATCCTACTACAAATGATGGACTGTCAACCTGACCAAGTCTAACATCATCGTCATGGTCAATCGTGGCGGACGAAGCAAAGCGTGCAGAACCTGCAAACGAAGACGCGTCAAATGCGGTATTGTCTCCGCTAAAAACGCGCAAGACGATCTGACTAACGCAAACTGCAGATCATGGAAAGCCTCACTGTCAGCGATGCGAAAAAGCTGGGTTGACTTGTGAAGGTTATGTCACCTATGGCGAGTTCGTTGATGAGACAACGCGATTCTCCAAAGATAAATCACCAGCGAAGGATACCCAGCTCCAAGTTCAACTGGCCAAGACGGCCCCGAAAGTACTCGAACAACAGATTTGGCGTCCATCACCACTATTACTGGATCAAGATGCTGTAATCCATGCTCACCTTGTATCCAAGATCAATGAAGTGACACCTCTAATGGCTAACCTTGAATGCTTTGCATCGACGACTTCTACACGAAGTCTTGCCGTGCGAGCACTGGCAGCCGTTTACTTCGGTAAGACCAACAGTGATAAAAGGATCTTTGACTTGGGAAGTCGAGAGTATGTGAAAGCCTTGAACAGAGTACAACTTGATTTGGCGTGTTCAACTGCTGTTCTCGAGTGGGATACTCTTGCGAGTGTAATCTGTCTATGCATGTTTGAGAATATTGCCTTCACTGACAAGACGGGATGGTTGAAACACTATGAGGGAATCACTCAGTTGGTAGGTCTTTTGCATTCGAGATCTCGTGTGTCTTACTGAACCGCGTGTAGGTCAAGCTGAGAGGTCCATGGAGACACCAGACGCCGCTAGAGAGAGAACTCCTTCGGCAGTGCCGTTTCGAGATTGTATGTCAAACAACCTTGTGCAGGGGAAGCCGCTGACTTTTGTAGATACTATGTGCACTTATCAACAGAAAGCATTGCTACCTTACTCTACCGGAGTGGCAAACCATCCCTTGGCCATCAAGTGTACCCAAGACAGCTAGTGATGCTTTACACGATATCTTTGCTCGTGTACCAGGCCAGCTGCATGATATGGATTGTGTACAACATGGTGAAGTTGATAGCGATTTCGTTGATAATCTGCGGCACCGAGTCGAGACTACGTTGGCTGACCTCGAAGACTGGGAACAGTTCTACCAACACCCTCGACCTCTAACCGGCTCCGTCTTCAACCCAACGCAAGATAACTCTTCGCACCATGTCAGACACAAAGCGCTTCTAGCACTGCAAAGAGCCGTCATATTATGCATGACTGGTCTCTGCACCTTCTTCAACGTTCCACTAGTTGCTGAAATACCCGCTATTTTTGAAGATGGTCAAGTTATCAAGACTGCTATTGCGAGTGAGATATGCCAACTGGCAACATCATGCATCGGACATGAATCTCACAGCACGGAATCGCTTTTGTTCATATTTCCACTTCAAATCGCAAGTATGAACTTTGGAAGCGGGAGTCTGGAAGAGAAACGAGCTGAAGAGATCATGAATGGGGTCATTGCTGGGATACATGGCTTTGAGATTGGGAGAAGACGGGAGTGGAAGTCATTGAACGCCATTCTAGTCAAGTAATATGCAAATCTATATAGTAGTATCAGGGAACAACTTTAAATACTCTGAATCATAATCCATTCCAGTTTGGCAACCTTTTTCTCGTCCTTCTCATCCTTCTTGTCTGCTTTCTTGTGCACCTTGGCGATAGCCTTGTCATGCTTTTCCAACAACCTGACACGATCCTTTTCAACTTCTTCCAAATCCTTCCTCCGTCTCTTTTCAATCTCTCCTTCCTTCTTGCTACTCGACTCTGCAAGCTTGGCCTCCGCCTTGGTATTGATCTCCGCGATTCTATCCTCCAGCCGTGCAATCTTGGCCTCGATCTCGATGCGACTTTTAACGTCGGAATTGTACTGTTCATCAATGGAGTCAATCGGTCGATCATATTTCTCAGAAGCCCTTTCGCGTTTCTGGAGCCTCTTGTCCTGTTTCTTCTGCTTCTTCTTCTCTTTTCCGGCTTGTTTGCTCGCAGCTTGCTTTGCGCTGATTCGATCCAACATATTGGAGTGTCTGACTGGTGGCTCGACGTCAAAGGACAAAACTTGGACATACTGCTCAATCTCTTGCAATCTCTGTAGTGGATCGAGACTCTTGGCTGTAGTTTTGAGTCGTCGCATGACTTCCTCATCCTTCACAATCTTCATCTCCAAACCTTTTGGAGCGAAAATCTCACGATTCACTCTATCAAGAACCCTTTTTGATCTGATATAAGCTGTAGCAGCAGAACCGGTACCTGCGGCTATGCCAAGACCTAAGGAGACGCCTTGGGCTATTTCATTGGGGACGAAGCCTAGACCATCACCAGCGACTCCCATTGCTTTGAATGGTGCTGGCTCAGCGAGAGCAATGTTGAGAGCGTCGATGATGGCCATGAATTCTGAGGAAGAGACGTTGTAGGATGCAAGAATAGGAGGATATGCACGATGGAATGGCGGGGTGACTTCGAGTGAGCCTGTGATTGATGTTGAGGGGATGAGAATGGAACATGATGGGGACAATGTTGCTCTTGATATGGGATGGGGTTGCTCAGGATAGGCTTGAGAGCTGCGATGATCGATATAATCGTTTTGATGATACATCTCGGCTGGTAATTCGGATGGTTGTGAGTGTTGTTCCCAACCAAACTGATAAGGATACATTATTTCTGAAAAGACGGTTGAATGTTTGACAGTACTGAGATATTTGCTAGGAGTTTGATCTTGATGTTGATGGATTATACTATGTATTGAGTACTTCACTTTGGGCACAGCATCTATTTTATACTCAATCTTCGGTCACATATTCAGCATCCTACAAGAGGTTATTCCCAATGGGGAACATTGTTCGAGGTGGAGGCTGTCACAAGCAATGCCACTGTGATGTAGCGCTAAACTGTATTAGGTTGATTGCGCGAGCTTGGCTGTGCCACCCAACAGCAGCGACAGGAGAGCAATGATCGGCTGTGAATGTTGGTCTTTGTCATTTTTCAACCTTTTCCAATTGGATGTTTACAAAATACTGCGCATAATAAGCGACTGGTAGCTAGGTGGATTTATTTTGTCTGCGTTCCGCACTTCAACTCGTTGTCACCTAATAGCTACACTTGAAACGCTTTGAGCGACTTTCAACATGGCGACTACATCGAATATGTCTCTATACTCGCTGTCGCTCCAGCCTCCGACGGTCATTTCGCAAGCCATCGTCGGCCAATTCTCGGGGAGCAAGGAGCAACAGATTCTCACCGTGTCGGGCTCCCTCCTGACCCTCTATCGTCCCGATCCGATCCGGGGCAGGGTTCAATCACTCTTGTCGCATGATGTGTTTGGTATAATTCGGTCGATAGCCTCTTTCCGCTTTGAAGGAAGCGCAAAGGGTAAGTAAGCAAGAATTTTCCCGTCAGAAAGATGGAACTAACCTCTCAGACTACATTATCGTGGCAACCGACTCTGGCTGCATCGCTGTTCTCGAGTATCTAGCGACCAAAAATTGCTTCACTCGCATTCAATTAGAGACATTTGGCAAATCTGGCGTTCGCCGAACCGTTCCAGGTCAATACCTAGCTGCCGATCCCAAAGGTAGAGCCTGCATGATTGCCTCTATCGAGCAGAACAAGCTTATCTACGTTCTCAATCGCAACGCACAAGCCGAACTGACTATATCCTCTCCACTCGAAGCGCATAGGCATGGAGTCCTTGTCCTGTCTCTTGTGGCCCTCGATATGGGCTATTAGAACCCTTGTTTTGCAGCTCTGGAGATGAATTACTCAGAATTGGACCAGCATCCCTCTAGACAAGGATCCCCAGAAGTTGAGCTCGTTTACTACGAGCTGGATCTAGGCCTGAACCACGTGGTCCGCAAGTGGTCGGAACCTGTCGATCCGACGGCAACAATGCTCTTTCAAGTCCTTGGCGGGAATGACGGCCCAAGTGGTGTGCTTGTGTGTGCAGACGAAAACATTACATACCGACACTCGAACCAGGAACCTCTTTGTGTCCCTATTCCCCGGCGTCGAGGAGCTACAGAAGACCCGCAAGGAAGCGTACTATTATTAGCGGGGTGATGCACAAGCTCAAGAATAGCCCAGAAGCGTTCTTCCTCTTGCTACAGACAGAAGACGGCGACCTTTTCAAGGTGACGTTTGACATGCGACAAGATAGCGAGGGCCTGACAGGAGAGGTATTGCGCCTCAAGATCAAGTATTTTGATACTCTTCCAGTGGCGAGCAGTCTCTGTATCCTCAAGAGCGGGTTTCTATTTGTTGCTGCGGAGTTTCGTAATCATCATTTTTATCAATTTGACAAGCTCGGCGACGATGCAGAGCCTGCGGCTACCTGCGACGATTTCCCTGTCGACCCTCGTACTGCTTACCAACCTGTCTACTTCTACCCACGGCCTTTAGAGAATCTCACCCTGATAGAAGAAAGCATCAATTCTTTAAGTCCTCTCCTAGATTGTCAAGTTGATAATTTAACAGGAGAAGATGCGCCGCAGATCTATTCAGTCTCCGGCAACGGCGTGAGAAGCTGTTTTCGGATGCTCAAGCACGGGCTGCAGGTTAACGAGGTCGCGACTTCTGAGCTACCCGGAACAGTGTTTGGTGTTTGGTCCACGAGACTGACAAGACACGACAAGTACGACGCATACATTATCCTGACATCATCCGACAACACTTTCGTCATGAGCGTCGGGGACGAAGTCGAGCAAGTCAGCGATTCCGGCTTTCTTACTTCTGTGACCACCCTCGCCATCCAGCAAATCGCGGATGATGGTCTAGTACAAATCCATCCCAGAGGTATCCGGCATCTCCGTGGCGGGGAAATCAACGAATGGCCTGTTCCGCAACATCGATCTATAGTAGCCGTTGCCACAAATGAGCGACAGATTGCAGTCGCCCTAAGCTCAGGGGAGATTGTTTATTTCGAAACAGACAATGACGGGTCACTTGCTGAGTATGGCGAGAAGAAAGAGATATCCAGCACAGTAACTTGTCTCAGTTTGGGCCAGGTTCCTGAAGGGCGGCTCCGAAGCCCCGTGTTGGCAGTGGGATGTGAGGATTGCACCGTTCGAATCCTCAGCTTAGATCCAGATTCCATGCTCGAGAGCAAGTCCATACAAGCGCTGACAGCGGCACCCTCGGCTCTAAGCATTATGGCGATGGAAGACCCCTTATCGGCCAGCTCTGGATTGTACCTGCATATCGGTCTAAGCTCTGGGGTTTATCTCCGAACTGGACTAGATGAGATCACAGGAGAGTTAACAGACACGCAGACAAGATTCCTCGGTCTCAGGGCTATTAAGCTCTTTTAGGTTACAGTCAAGAGGCAAAACTGTATCATAGCTCTTGGCTCCAAGCCTTGGATGGGGTATAACGATCCCAAACGAGGATTCATGATGACACCTCTAGACTGTGAGGCGTTGGAGTGGGGATGCAACTTTAGCAGTGAGCAGTGTGAGGAGGGCATCATCGCGATTCACGCCAACTTCCTCCAGTGAGTCTTACCTACCTACACGTCTTAGGCCTTGTTGTGGACACGCATAGCCCTATACGATTTCCTGGACAGGCTTGAGGTGATTGGAAAACCTTGCTTATTACTTTGCTAACCTAGCAACTAGCATCTTCTCTGTCGAAAATCTATATGATAACCTGGTCCGGAAATCTCTACCTCTCACATACACACCACGACATTTTGTCAAGCATCCTCATGAGCCATACTTTTACACCGTCGAAGCGGACAGTAATACACTCGGTCCTGAGCTACGTGAGCAGTTGCTGTCAGATGTCGATAGATTAGATGGGGATGCCAAGGTACTCCCGCCAGAAGAGTTCGGCCACCCTCGTGGTCAGGGCCGATGGGCCTCATGCATAAGTATTGTTGATCCCATCGGCGAACAAGTGCTTCAGAAGATCGACCTCGAAGGTAATGAGGCTGCTATCAGCATGGCTGTGGTCCCCTTTACGGGTCAGGATGGCGAAAGCTTCCTGCTTGTTGGTACCGGGAAGGATATGGTCCTCAATCCCAGGCAATTCTCTGAGGGTTACATCCACGTCTATCGATTCCGGCAAAACGGAAGAGAGCTCGAGGTCATTCACAAGACCAAGGTAGAAGAGCCACCGATGGCGCTTGGGGCTTTTCAGGGCCGGTTAGCTGCAGGAATTGGCAAATCTTTACGAATCTATGATCTGGGGTTGAAGCAGTTACTTTTAAAAGCCCAGGCTAACGTGGCACCGCAATTGATCGTTTCTCTCGATACTCAAGGCAGCCGTATCGCAGTTGGCGACCTCCAGCAGGGCGTGACGATGGTCGTCTTCGATCATGAGTGTCAAAACCTTATCCCATTCGTCGACGGCACAATTGCACAGTGGACGACCTGTATGACCATGGCTGACTCCGAATCGGTAGTTGGTGGTGATAAATTTGGTAACCTCTGGAATGTACGATGTCCTGAGAAGACAAGCCGCGAGGCAGACGAGCCCGGAAAGCATCTCAGCCGCGCAGGGAAGTATCTTCATGGTGCGCCAAGTCGGCTTGACTCGGTGGCGCATTTCTTTACCCAAGATATCCCGACCAGCATCACGAAGGCTAGTCTAGTCGTGGGCGGGCAGGATGTTCTCGTGTGGAGCGGTTTGCAGGGCACCATCGGCGTGCTTATCCCTTTCGTCACACGCGAGGACGCTGACTTCTTTCACACACTAGAGGTGCAGATGCGCACTCAAAACCCGTCACCCGTCGGTCGCGACCACCTGATGTATCGCAGCTGTTACGTGCCGGTTAAGGGTGTCATAGACGGAGATCTCTGCGAGCGGTATAGATTACCTCCGGCAGAAAAGAAGCAACAAATTGCGAGAGCTCGATCGCTCCGCGAAAGAGATTGAACGCAAAATCTCTGTACGTTTCTTGTTTATCCTTTCCTTCCTTTTCGTAGTGACGTGAAGTGTGTATACTGACTGAATATAGGACGTCCGAACTCGGTCCGCCTTCTAATGCAGTTGTAAAGGGGGATCGGGGAGCCAAGAGGGCTTTTTATGAGGCGAGTAGGATATTTCAGGGCTATCATGATCAACTGTGTTGAAGAGGGATGGATCACTTGAGCGTGTCATAAAGGGGAGAAGGCTTCTTGAATGCGCCAAGTTGGATTCCTACGCCATGCCATTGACCAAATATTGCCAAAAAGTTGTCTAACAAGTTATAGCAGTCAGAGTAATAACAGAATATCGGCGAAGGAAAGGCTGCTGTTCATGTATTCAAGCCAAATTTGGAGAGAATATGCTTTGTTGTGGCGACAGATTCTGATTTACAGCCAAAGTTGAGTTTGCTAACGAGTCAGGCGACTAACCCCATATTGCAGAGTCCATCCATTATGTACAACCCATTAGTATATATCTACATAGCATTCCTCGGTCATCAAAAACAAAACAATACAGATTATAGTATAATTTTAGCCTGATAAGAGTCTTGGTCCTGTTCCATCGTACATTCTAGGCGATGATTCTCTAGCCTCTCTTCCATTGCCACCTTATTTAACTTTCTGACCTCTTCCTCCATTTTGTCATTTTACCCCATCGCACTCACATGCAAGGAGGAGCCCAATAGCACGTATCTCTGGCATGGTCTTCCTTTGTCTCGTTGCCTCTAGAGCCTGCTCATCTCTCCACGCTATTGAGTCCCGTTCAAATGCTAGAGCTTCGTATTCTTCATCGAACTTGATTCTGTCGCTGTGATCGTGGTTCCCGGCTGGTAGGACTCTGTTGCAATGTCGATGATCCTCGAAGCCTTCGATCTCTGCAACTTTAACCAATAAGATATTTCTGGGCAGCGTAAAGCCTGCGAATAAGTCCCGATATACTGGAAATTCTGTGAGAGGAGCATGCATTATGCCATATGCGAGGGTCGAGAAAGGATTATTTCCCAACTTCCATTGATGCTGACTTTGGAATATCTTCTCGGCATATGGGGTATCATCGGGACTGCGGTGGCCATATGGTATGATACCATGGCCGTCAAGGTTCAACGCAGTGTTCAGGAGAAACCTTGTCATGTGTATGCTCGCAACATGGCGCGATTGCTTAAACACGGAAAATGCAACAGGTAAAGGGGGACATTTGATCTGAAGATATCGCCCCTGGGGGTTGACTAGTGCAGGCACATATTCTATGCACTCGACGTGATGCACTTGGGGGTCAGGGAGAGTACACTCCCAGATGAAGTTTTGGATCCAAGTAGGCAGCTTCTGAAACTGCCGAAAGGTGTTTTCGGTGTCGTGTGAAAACATGATTTGCGCTTGTTCTTCTATTTTGAGAGACGTATTGTTAGTGTTCAGTTAACAGATGATAGGGTTAAAATGGTTTCGGAAGACAAAGAGTAGACTGTTCAGTGAAATGGTGATTGAAAAAGAGACTAATTAATGAAAGTAGACAGATCCTTGGAGTTATAGACCAATTTTTTAAGTTATGAGCAAGTGAAACAAGGCTATTTAGTTTGCGTTGATGGGGCTGGAAATCAAGAGTGTTCAGAGGAGTACTGAAGCTGCCAGAGAGAACAGTCAACGGATTGCAGAACATCTAGACTGTTCGTATCGATATCAGCCAATCTTAAACCACTTGAACAAAGAGTCTTTCAACCTTTGTGCTTGGCTGTTCAGTGACCTTAATCAAGTTGCTATTCATGAGCATTGATGCATTGTTGTCCCGGAAATGAAAAAGATCAAGAAAGCTAGTGCAGTATCAGCACCGTTCAGATTGGCCTGTCAATAAGTGACATCTTTACCTACTAAAGTCACTGAGTAGTCCTCAGCACTACTGGTTCTTGTATGAAAAAGGATATCCGTAGTAAGCTACAGGTTAGATTTACGGGATTGAGAACTTGAGACAAGGATGGTGAGTAAACCATAATAGAGTATGTAAATTCGCAGATCGTGAAAGAGGGTTTCTTGGTACAATTGTTACATCCCGGGTCATTACAGTTACAGCCAGTTATAAATGCTGCTACTTGTGTACAGATATGATATATAGCTTTAGTGAATAACTTGGATTTGGCCCGTCTGATTCGGCTGTTATGAACCCTCTGTAGTCAAGTCACTTTTTGTCTTTCATCGGGACAAAGGAATTTGAAGCGAGCATCCACCGGGTAGTCCTGGGATATCAATCTGAATCAACTCGACTCCGAGAAAATTTCAAGAGAAGCAATACTTTTGGTACCTCAAGAAGAGAGATTGTTTATTATAACCCTGCGGTATATAGTACTTGAGACTCACAAAAGCACCCATATCGGGATGTGAGCAATCTTTCTCTCTTTGACTGAGTCGTCATCAGTAATACATTTAAAAGTCACATCTGACCCGCAACCTTGCTGCAACGTGAGATAAAACATTAAGCGCCTGACCAAAGATTATGCTAGCCGGATTTTATCGGGGAGGATCATGTTCCTGGGCTCTTTTTTGCTAGCGCTTAATGAAAAGTCTCCATATTTGACATTTAACCCGATGATAATAATTTGGGTAAATTTGCCATATATGGATTGTGTAAGCGAGAATAATCCCCTGATGCTACGCTGGTCCATCCGGCCACGATGGATATTGAAGCTGACTCCGAAATCTCCGCGGCCAATTTGTCATCTGATGCTTTGACAGGGCTGATATGGGGCGCTAGACACCATCCACAACGTAAAAAAAGCCCCTGTTTAAGGCTGTGCTTTGAAACACGGGGGGTATGCGTTTTGCCCACGTTGTTCATTGATCATTTTTATCGCAGGTTATCCGTTATCACTGCGAAGCTGCTTCGTGTCTCGTTAGAGAAAAACAATTTTGTATAACAGCGATCATGGTACTCTATAGGTTGAGACGAAAATACCTCTTGTTTACTCATATATACGGACCTTTTCCCCAGTAGCAGCGAGATGCATTTGGTTACAACCGTATTTTGTGGATTACTGAACGGTGCCAGGATCTTGCTCCTTGTCACAACTATGCCTCAAAGGATGCATTTTGCCCAGCTTTGATGGTTTATGCCTTGCTATAGCCCCCACTGTGATAGGATGCATGTAGATGGAGTAGACCATCGGCATTAATAAGAAGACAGGATGCCCACCTGTGAGTCCTTTGCAACCATTATTGACTATTCTGCTGTGACCGAGAAACCATGGCGGACAGATCGACACCGAGGTCACAGCCTCAGTACGAACCTGTTGAATCGGATGAACACGAGTTATATCACTTATCACAACACAACGATGCACCATCGGCTGGCCGCAATAAGAGTAATGTTGCTGTGTTCTCCTCCGATAACTTAGAGAAGCAATCCAGAAAGGCCAACCCAAACAGTTGGCGCTTGAAGACAATCTTGAAGAAATGGCGCATGCAAGCCCTCGAAGCACCGATCCGAAAGAAGAAGAACGCTCAGGTTCCCATCGTCAAGGACCGTTTCACTGCAATACTTGCTGCTCTAGTCCATCTTCCAGCCATTGCTGGCATTATTACTCTGAGCTTCTATATTTTCAAGAATTACTACATCGGCAAGGAACTCGAAGGTAAACCCGATTACGATGTCGAGAAGAAACTCGGAATCCAGTTTGCGGCGAAGCTCATGGAAATGTTCATTGTGTTGTCTCTCAACGCTATTGTCTTTTCCATGATCCGACACGAGTTCACGATCGGTCAGTCTGTTCCGTACGGCGCTCTTGTAGCTGGGCAGCAAATATCTGAAATCAGCTTCTTGTGGTCTGAGGAGTTCTTCAGTATCGTCAAGGGCAAGTTCTCTCGCACATGGAAGAAGATCGGCTTCATCATCACTATCTTTGTCTGCACCATCATGGCTCTCGGGGCATCGTCTCTCAGTGCTGTTGCGATGATGCCGCAGGAAGGTGACTGGAGAGCGGGCGGCAGTTTCGTCTACTTCAATGGCACCAGAGACGAACTATTTCCAGGTCTCTTGACTGAAGGCAACACGATCGGGTCTGTTTGTAATGTCACTGGCAATGAGCGATGCCCTTCATGGCAATGGGATGTGATAAACACCCAACTCATCTCCAAGCTCCCTCTGTCAGGTGAAGTAGACAATGGATTGTTCATCAGACGACCCCCGAGCGAGATTCTCGTTGCCGGATACTCTTCTACACTGGTCAATCTTAATGTTGATGTCCGAGAGAAATGGTTCAACCTGAACAGTCCCAACCATACGGTCGCTAGGATGCCGCATCTTGGACCTGCTGAAGCTTGCATCACAACATCGCTGCACTGGGAACAGGCTGCAGATGACTCAGCTAAGAGAGGACAAACTCGGTTCAATAACTTTCAGAAGCTTGCGCATAAGCTCAACGCGCCCATGCCAATCACCAACACGAGATGTGAGCTGACATCGGTGAGCGACGCAAAAGCAAACACAATACTGTTCCCTGACCTTGTGACCTTTCCTCCCACGACTTTGAATGTCACGAGAGATATCCTCAGTGATTGGCTGTCTGATGTATTGCCTGACTTGAAGAAGCCTGAAGTGTTCTGGTTCGACTCAGCACCAGTCATTGCTAATACTTCTGTTGGTGTAATGGTCGCCGTGCCCTCCAACAAGTCACGCGAAGCAGCCGATATCTACGGGTGCATGATTGATGCGAGATGGATCACTACCGAGTTGAGTGGCGATACAGTCTCGCTGGCTAGCAAAGGATACCCACCATTCTCAGGACCTATTGCTACGGCACTGGGAGGCTCCTGGATCGGCAGCCCGGGCTACGGTCAACGTGTCCATTTAGCACCGAGCTTCGCCCAGTATCTCAACCCACTTGATTCAAGGGCCAACCGAACCGTCATCCACGAAATGCTTCTTGAGAGTGGCGTATGGACATCCGACGGCAAGGGCTCAAAGTCTACAGTGCATATGGAGGCGATTCTTGGATCATTGGCAGCTAATGGCTTGGGTCGATCGACTCCCAACATCACTGCCATTACTAGCCTAGCTGATCCTGATGGTGAATGGTGGAAGAGATTTATGCCTCAGGACGGCAAAGTGTTTGGTCCTGGAGGCAGTCCGTATGCTGTATCAGAAGAGGACAAGGCTCGTTTCTTCAGTGCAGAGATGGAGACCTGGGTGACGGGGTTTGCCTTTGCCGATAACAGCTTGACCATGCGCGGAGCTATGGCGGTCTTTTACGTGTATGCGCTGCTTGTTATCGCCTACTCGATCTGGTCTATCTGGTCGGGCATCACTTCTTCTTCATGGGAGTCTGTGCCGGATCTTCTCGCCCTTGCCCTTGCCGACCGGGGCTCTGGGTCCGATTCAGAAGGGATTAGCAGAGCAAGTCCGGATATTATGAAGGAGAATTTTTGCATTTCCGCGGATGGAAATGTATTGAGGCTAAGAGCGACTCATGGTTTGGTTCCGCCTGAGAACCGTGTCAAGCCGAATGAAGCCTATGATTAAACGGGGCATAAGATACAGGAAACGTATGGGACGTGATTCTTTGATGGTTTCAATATTCGTAGCAAATAAATGTTGTACTTTTCTCTCCTCCTTTGACTTTCTTTGCATCTTGATGGTCGACAAACGTCACGTATAAGGCCATTTACGTCATGTGTACGTCTAACTACACCGCGTCTGATTGGAGCTAGTGGCTAGTTCGACGTGTATGTAAGCAGCGAAAATGCAGTTCGCGAAACGTCTTATTGACAGTATTATCTGCCAATCGATATTCATTCATCGCCTGTCTTCAAAAGCTGGACTAGAGACGCGAATGAAAACTCGGATCTGCCCTTTAGCACATGACGACATATTTTCACTCATTTCATTTGACCATACTCGTATCGTACAGCCAATCGTGATCAATGCCTTATCCTCCTCCTCCCCAACAATCAACACCAGCTACTACAGCTGGACCCCTGCGCCCCCTTCTACCAGCACAAGACAGACCTAGACCGCCGCCGTCTCCTTCAAGACGCGTTATCACTCAGCGCAGACTCAATCCTGTCTTGGCTGCCTGCGAGTCTTGTCGCAAACACAAAGCCAAGGTACGCGAACGGCCACGTTTTCTCGAGCGGGGATTGACTGACCATCTGTAGTGTTCTGGCGAGAGACCAGCATGTCGTCGCTGTGTTCAACGTAACCTGTCTTGCAATTATGTCGCAAGACCAGGAGAAACGCGTGCCCAGGCACTTATTCGATGCTCCTACGAGTCTTGTCAAGGCTCGAGTTCGCGGTCCACTGTCTACGAAGAGCTCATTGGACTCTTGAGAAAACTCCCTGATCAAGATGCTCAAGACATACTACAAAGGCTCAGGTCCGGATCAGATGCGGCATCGGTTCTCAATCAAGTTCAAGCAGGCGACATACTCCTTCAGATGGCCGTCGCTCCCGAGACACGAATGCGATACGAGTTTCCCTATAGATCTGAGATGCCCAAAGACTTCAAACACGATAACCCTTACCTAAACTCTCTGGTATATGAAGCAGCCTCATTGTACTCACAACATCAGACATCAGAACGAACAGCTTCTGGTCTTCTCGCTAACCTAGGTTCTGAAGAGCAAAGATGCCTTTATTTGAAGCCTTTCCACGCAGCCCAAGTAGTCGACCCTTTACTTTCCGACGTCAAAGTTTCAGCGTGGACTAGTGTCTGCGACGACGACAAACTTATGAGAGATCTCTTGAGCGTACTGTTTCGTTGTGAGTATCAATTCACAGCAGCTTTTCAAAAGGACTTATTCCTGGAGGACATGGCATCACGTCGCACCGACTTTTGCTCTTCCCTCCTTGTCAACGTAACTCTTGCATACGCTTGTGTAGGACATCACTTATATTGCTAGAACCAACATGATTGACATGCCTACTAGGTCTGTTATCCCAAATTCTCTAATCGCGTCGAGTACTGGAACCCCAACAACCTTGTATACCGCTTCATGGCCGAGGCGAAACGGCTATGGGAATTAGAAGCCACTGTCCCGCGTATGACTACTATTTCGGCTGGTATTCTCTTCAGTGTGTATCATAATCTTTGTGGGCTGGATGAAGTTGGGAAACCATACAGGATACAGGCTGTGGCTTTGGCTCATCAACTTTGCATATTCAATACTGTCGACGTTGACCAGAGCGAGAGGATACAGAGGGGCAGGCAGTATACAGCCTGGGCCATGTACAACTGGGAGACGTAAGTGCTCAATTTCCGTTGTATGATAACATACTCATGCATGCAGTCTCACCGCATTCTCATTCATGCTACCTCCACTCATCAAGAAGCCTCCGAAATGGCCACTCCCAGATCCCTTAAAGGATCCAGCGTGGTACGGCGAAGTATGGGTCAAATATCCCCTCAACCATGGCCTTTCACCCATGTTCCTGGGTGAAATTATCCACGCCAAGAGCCAGTTTCGGATCATCATGAACGAGTTTTGCGATGCGGCATACTCAAAAGGATCCAATATAGGTATTGACCTGGCGTACAAGTTTCGCGAGAGGCTGGAAGCGTGGTATAACAGCTTATCGGCATCCCTAACTCCGAGGAAAATTGTTCTTCCCGGACAGCTACAAATACAGTGCGTGATATCTATGCTGCCATTCAGTATTATGCCCATTCCTACCATGCTTTCAATATGCATAGCCTTGTGCTGATTACTTTTGCAGCATTTCTTACCACCACTTCCTACTGACAATCTTTGAGCCTCTCTACGATGCTGAAACGAGTCGAGATCCCTCCCCGCAACGTATCGTAGCCGACGCAAAGAAAAACATACAAACATTGGTCAGACTTTACTATCTGAGACACGGATTCGAAGCAATGGATCTATTTATTGTCATCCCTCTGATGCTCATGGGATACGATAGTGTGGAAGCCATCACGGAGGATACGCCAGCGGAAGAAGTTGAGTCGCTGCGATCAACCCTTATTCTGATAGCAAAAGGCCTTTACAATCAACGACGCAACCATTACCTGGCGCAGGCGCTGTTCAAAGTTATTCGAGGCAAGATGCGCCCCCAAGAAATCGGTCTATTGAAGAGCTCAATGGCGTTGGACAGATATGAAGTCGATCCTGAACCAGAAATGGCGGTGGCTATCCGGAGTCACTGGCCTGTGAGCGTTGTGAAGAAGCAAGAGGACATGGAGTCACATATCTTGACTAACCTTGTTGAGAATTTTGGTCGTGTTAATGTCGAAGAGTTTCCCTGATGTACCATCTAACGGATTCCTGCAGCGATCAGGCAACAACTTCATTCAAGATCCTTCTTAAATTCTGCCGCCTCATAGAGTGAAATGAAAGATGGTGCAGCACGAGTATTCTCGACGGCCTGCAATTGTTTACGCGTACATCTACCCTATCGATGAGGGACCTGATGGAAAAAGTGTATGACCAGGACCATTCAGGGGAGATTATCGCCAACTTGTCCTCTCTCAATGCCGAGGGTTAAACTGTGGGCCCTCTATTTTAGTGCATGCACGCGCTAATTATGGTTAGCAAATGACATTCATGCGTGACCTGGGATTAGGGACTGGACCCTGTAATTCTTGATTTCATTTAATTGTCATATTAATTCCAAGTGGCAAACACCACATTATTCAATGCTGTCGTTAGCGATCAAGAAATCATATTCACTGAATATGGGGCTAATTATGTTTGACAGAATCATGATAATATTGGTTATGTACTCTCTATCCGGTTTCTCAATTAAACCAAACCAAACATTACTGTATAGGTTACCATCCACCAAACCCCCAAAATTTTAACCATGAGGTTATACAGAAAAAAATATGTTCTAGAAATGTTCGATTGTAGGTGACGACAATTTATTGGGTGGGCAAGTTGCTGTATTGGCAGCCAATGGGCTTGTCGACCTTGACGGCCTTGACGGAGAAGCCAAGGCAGTGCTCGCTCCAGCCAGGGTTCGCAACACCAGCGTTAACCCAAACGTTCCAAGAGGTCTTCTCAAGGTCCTTGCCGTTGGGACAGGCAATAAAGTTGCTGCCGTCAAACTGGAGGATGCCATCCTTGTTGATCTTGAAGCCCTTGCGCTCACCATAACGGGGCAGGCCCTGGACACCAGTGGTGTAGGCAAAGAGACCCTGGCCCATACCGGAGCGGTCAACATAGAGCTGCTGGGGAGGGTTGTCGTTCTTGTAGAGGTAAAGCTCATCGTCAATGAGCATGAAGGTGGCCTCGTTGGTCTTGACGCCCCTATCGCAGCCGGCGCCCTGCTTCTTGAGCTTCAAGGAGATGTGATCTTCAGAGGCCTGGAGATAGTGGTAATGAATGGGGCTGGTAGAGCGAAGAGCGAGACCCTGGAAGTTGGTCTGCTTGGGAGTGGCGGCGGCGTTGACAAGGCCAGCGGCGATGAAGGGAGTGAGGAGGATAGCCTTGATCTGCATTTTGGCGGTTTGGTTTAAGAGGAAAGAGTTGTGGTTGGTTGGTTGGTTGAAGTTGTATGTAATTGAGAGTGTGAGTGGTGAGTGAATACAAGTTGAAGGATGGTGAAGATGGATGGATAGTCTTATATACATATCCCAACACCCTTGTTGATGATGATCCTCATCTCATATTGTCATACAATATGCTGTTATACTGAGGATCGTCTCGGCAGTTGCCTCATAACAGGCCATATTGCCCCAGGCCAAGGTTCCGCGGTGAGGGGCCTCAGGGAAGAATACGAGAAGGCCAAGAATAGCTCCCTGAATTAAACCGTTGATCCCCTTGGGTCAGCTAACGTTTGTGGGCCATGGTGACGTCAGGTCTCGTCCCAAAAAGCAGCATTGCCGAAAAACTGGGAGACTCAGGCTAGCATTGACTCTCTAAAATTAGCATCATTTCGGGCTTTTCTAGAATCCCGCTGGTTCCATGCTTGCCGACGGACGGATTAACTTGCGCCGTTGCGCTAAAGCGATTCCAGGGCCTTAATCATGACTCGTTGAACGGCAGTAATTGCGTAAATGCCTTGTGCAAGAAAGAGTTTTGAGTGTTGGTCTTTTAAACTAGCCACTATAATACTGGCGATTTTGTGGTCTTGTGTTTCAGCGGGACCGGGGGGTCAAGGATCCGACTCTCAAAAACACGGCCAATGAAAATAGCTAACAAAGGTGCCAGGTGTACTTTAGCATACACTATTTCAAGGTGTACACGCGAGTAACTTTCATGTGTCCATTAACAAGCACTAACTGACATTGCTTCCGCCCCCGCATCAACCGTAATGATGCGGGGATGACCTGTTGCGGCCATGATAATGCGTTAAGTCCGAACTCATGACATAAACACCGATTCAACAAAGTCCTGCCTGATAATTCACTTATCAGCTTCACAATACACTGCTACTCGAAACAAAATCTATCCATTGAACGGCCAATCGTTCTACTTCTCAAGAATGTCTCCAATCGACGTATTCAGCCCAGGCTCTACCGCCTTGATCACTGGCGCTGGATCAGGCATTGGCCTGGCCATCGCCAAGTTGTGTCGCAGCAAGGGAATGCGCACGTTACTTGTAGATAACAATGAGGATGCCTTGGATGCCTTGACTAACACACACTTCCCCAATGACTCTGATATTGTCACCTCCAAGGTTGATGTTTCGTCAATCTCAGACTGGCAGGAGCTCAAGAAGCTCGCTTTGGATAAGTTTGGTAGGATTGAGTTTCTGGTGTTGAACGCTGGCCGAGGTATGAGGGGTACTTGGGGAGATGACGATTACTTCAGAGATGTGAGTGAGCTAAATAATATGACAGACGTTGGCTGACAGATAAAGACTCTTGAAACAAACTTATTTGGTGTTATCCATGGGATCAACACGTTTCTCTCTGTGGTTCAAGACGCAGCCAAGTCAAAGCCAACGAGCATCGTCATCACCGGCAGTAAGCAGGGTATTACCAATCCCCCTGGTAATCCTGCATACAACGCCTCCAAAGCAGCAGTCAAGACTCTTGCTGAGCACTTGAGCTGGGATCTCAGAGACAAGAGCACCAGCGTACACCTGCTTGTTCCAGGCTGGACATTTACCGGACTTGTAAAGTATCTCCCGCTTTTCATAGGGCCAACAACTGATCAGGGTATAGACAAGAGCAACACCGGATGGAGTCAAGCCACCTGGAGCTTGGACAGCTTCACAAGTTGCAGGCTATCTCTATGACAAGATGGACAAGAATGAATTCTACATCATTTGCCCTGATAATGATGTTACTGAGGAGATGGATAAGAAGCGTATCACTTGGGCTGCAGGTGATGTTGTTCAGAGACGGCCACCACTGTCTCGCTGGCGTGAAGAGTGGAGGCAGGAGGCAGAGGAAACCATGGCCAAGATGGATCTCTAAGGCCAGAACCTCACAAGCCGAAAGTTCAGCCAAGAAAATCATCATAGGGCTAGTGGTTCAAGCAACTTGAGCTTTCCCGTATTTAGTTCGGCCCCAAATGGCAATATACTCGAGAGTTTCTCCGTGAAGCCTGCATAAACTTACGATATCATGAGGAGCAACTGTGATTTTTTTTTTTTTTTTTGTCGGGGTTTCTATCGCAGAATTATGGCTCTTGATGCTCTAGGAAGACCCACTTTGTCCATAAACAGACCCTGGCATGTCAAACCAGCCGTAAAGTGCCCTATGTTTAGCAAAAAAGTCAAAAAGTTCGTCCAAGCTGTCTTGACAACCCAATCAATAAAAGAATCGATACACCAGGGACTCGAACCCTGAGCCTTAGTCTTAGGAGGACTACGCGCTACCATTGCGCCAGCGCACCGGAGCTGTTAGTGACATCTGTGTCGTAATTGAGTATATAATCACCATCAAACTTGGTGTTTGGGGCTCCCCGACCGCCACGTTGAACTTTGACACCCAAACAAAAATTCCACTGCAGAATTCACTGTTCCTATGCAGCTTTTCTTCCATTGAGCTTATTATCTACCTCTGGCTTTATTTATCGTCGTTGTTGGATGGTTTGTGAATGTCTGTGAACTCCACAGTGGAGTTAGTGAGGCGAACTCGCGTCAGCCCATTTCACAATTGCTTACGGGACATAACACAGCTTCAATGCAACGAGAAGAGTGAATAAAAAAAGAATATCGATGTCAAGAAAGATATAGATGCATTGGGTCTGGATGTCATAACAGAGAAACCCTCTATGGCGTAGCTTTCCCTTGCCTTTTTCTCTCAACTGAACCATCGAATCACGCCACCTATAGAAGCAATACGATAACACTAAACTTGTTACCGAATGGCCTTGAAGTGATACCATATATCTTCGATATTCTCTCTTAGTTCTTTCAAATCCAGTCTTGCAACGAGTGTCTTATTCAGAGTTTGCTCTAGGCTTCCAGTATTGCTTGACTCGACCCTCTCCTGCTCGCTGTCACCACTTAGCGCCCAGTTGGAAGTGCTGCAAGTTTCTTGCCCTTGACGCCCAGTAGGACAAAATATCCAAGGTGCTTTCGAATCTCAACGGATAAACTTGAGCAATTGACCACGTCTTTGCTTCCTCCACCAAACCCAACCTCGAATCCAAAGAAGCTCACCAATCCGCCACTACTCTTGGCCTTTTGAGTCAGATCATTTACACACTCAACTATATCAGCTGGCATGGAGATCTTCATGCCCACTTTGTATGCCAGAATGACCTGATTGACTCTGACCGCAGGGCTCATGCTTCGTGCAGCAAAGGTCTCAAACGTAGAGCACATCCCCGTGATGTTTGGAATATCCCAGTTGCCAGGCTTGATAGTAAATACACCCGCTTCGGCCGCTGTCAGCTGGACTGGAAGCTCAGAGCCGACATCTTGAGCAGCGATAAACTCTTCCCTCTTCTGATTTCTGATGGTCGATGGTGTAGCTCGCCTTGAAGAAAGCCCTATCAATGAAGCCAGCTTTGGCATTGACGTTGGCCAAGTCAAACTGCTCCCAATTGTCTGACTTGGCGTCATTGATATTGAAGGTCAGGTTCAGTTTACTGTTGTTGCCAGCACTTCTCATCTACTTGCCTACAGTGTCTCTGTAAGAATTGTCGATTGTATAGGCAGGTCTAAACACTTTGCCACTTCCCTGAGGAAGATCAGAAGAGCCATTGACAATGTTTCCAAATCCCAGGGTGCACAGCATGTTCAAACCAGTATACTCCCTGTTGATGTCACTAGCATTGAATATCTTCTGTCTTTGCTCATTGACCTGTGCAGCGCAGGGGCCATCCATAGGAGCACGCAGAGATGCCTCAGTGGTAGCGGCAGCTTGCCTCTCTCGAGTCAAAGCCACAAGAGATGGGTACTGTACGCATGACGGTTGGTTGGTATACTGCTCTGGAACTAGAAACAATTGATGCCACCAATATGTCTTACGTTTCGTGGTGTCCAGTATTCGAAAGCCATATTGCCTCTGTCGTCATCGTTTGCGTAACGACGCAATCCTTTTTCGCTCAACTCGGCATATTCGGCATTGAGTTTCGTTAGTTTGGCCCAGATATCATTGAATCGCTTCTGGGCACCCATATCCGGATTCTTCAGCTTTACGGCTCCTAGAGCTCTATTGGGTATGTTAGTCATCGTTGAGCCTTCTAAAATTGTCAGGGTCATCTTACCCTTGAAGGCGCTGGGTGTGCTTCTTGTTTTCAGTCCTGAACATAGGAGTGTCTAACTGCAAGAGAGAATCACCAATCTCATAGATCCCTTTGTTCGTGATTTCCTGGGGCATACCACTACCACCAGGGATGCCCCTCACTCCGACGGGAGAAGCATAGAAGGCCTCACTCTTTGGATAATATTTCCGAAGAATCTTGTCTGGAGTGCTTTGCTGTAAGCCTTCCAGAGGTCTTCATCTTGCTTAGAGAAGGCCGGGGGCAAGAGGAGGCATGATTTCAGTAAAGAGAAGAAAATGGTCTGGAAAAGGTTTGTATCGCTAACATTGCGAATCTCTGAGATAGTTTATAGATATTTTAATGACAAAGTAGCAGAATGAGATATAATAGAATTTGGTATGGTCCTAGATTAACTTGATGACGCCCTAGTTTTTATACCTAGTAGCATAAGAGAGGCTTCGTGGTCCAGACCAGTACAATCAACCATGAACCAGTCCAGAATCGGCGTATCTGTCTCATATTCAAGCCATAATGTTCCAGCTATGGCGTTTACTGCTCTCATGGTGGTACAGCTGAACCTCTCAATTGGGATTCCAAAAGAGGCTACTGTAACTCGTTTCGGCCGACTATTGATAAAATCGCGATCTATCGACAATAGTGAATGCTACATGTTGACCTAGTGACAAAACAATAGGTTTCTGTGCCTCTAAATGAATGCCATTCGGAAGTTGACCAGTAAATATATGGTGCAATTGGGTACCGAAATTCTAGCAGCGCAAAGACAGGAGGTGAGGAAGCGATATCGATCTTGTAGCTTGTGATAGTCGGTACTTCAGATCACGCCAAGTTCTTACCAATGGTAAAGTATCTTTGATCACATGAGAGATTGACTAGGCCAAATCTGGGACTTGTATCCGCCGCCACCTCCAAATCGCTAGTCTGTAGCGCAACGCAAGCCGCAGTCGTTCTAGATTGGATGCTCACGAGTTCAATCTCAGCCACTGACTACGTCTTCTAGACATTACAGCTTACTGAAATTTCACGCAATAGCATGCCATTCAACTTCAAGATGTTTTGACCTATATACGGAAGTATACGACCTTAAGCTCTTTGCTGCTCATTGCAACTGTGGCTAGGCTAGACAAGCCTCACAGAGCTCATGACAATCTTCCTAACTAATCTCGGGAGTAAGTGCATGGAGCTCAGGTCATATTGCAGTCAGTTTGGATGGCTATTTATGTAGACAAAGGCATGTCAGTCTCTCGGTTGCCGCTCTCGAGTTCTCACGGGAAATAAGTAAAACACTTTCAGTCTTGTAAGCGTTCTATACGAGACAGCCACAATTACGGTTTCAAAGGATTACTTCGAAGTTTTGGTGTGAGAGAAGTGCATTCAATGCTTTCCTCTTCTTCTCTAAATAAACGTTAGGGTCTAGAATATGCAACAGATATGGGAGCTCTCAATCAGAAATTTGTTTCTTTTCTGCTCACGCTCTAGTAAAGTATCTCTGCCTGACAAAATTGTGCACCGAGAGCAAGGTTATTTAGCAACATCATCATCAATAGCCAAGTTCTGGTAGAGTTGGACAATAGGTAACATGGAATAGCTCTTTATAACTCAATTTGCACTAGGTCTCAAAGCAAGCACGGAGACACATGTTCCCTCTAAAATGGCCTTCTTCATTTACTCACTACAGCCATAAAACAACTTGCAAGTTACAGGAAGTAGACTTAGGTTGCGAGTATACCCAGCGAGTTGTGTCATAGTCCATAATTTAAAGCATACCTAGGTTTTCTCAGTCTCAGGTTAATGGAATGCAAACAGACTCTCGATTACAAACGTGAATCCTTGAATCTTTCTACAATATCAATGATCATCAATCCAACGCTCTCCGCATTTCAGGGGATAGTGTTTGATCATAAACAGGTATAGCCTTGCCGTTACGCATGTCCTGAATCGTGTATCTGCTTCTTGCGGAGTCAATGTCACCAAAGTCCTAAAGTTTAAAGTTTAAAGGATACTGCGGCACTCAATGCTGCCTCGCGTACGATCAGCGTTTTGGTTGATGTAACGAGGAGGCGGGGGAACTGCCATAACCATTGACGAATGATAGTTTTGTAATATTCAATCAACTAAGCAACAGCAATCGAATCCTTTGTGTACCAATTACGACTACGATCAACCGTTGTCACTCTATTACTTGCTTGTTGACTAGAGCATTCGACGATCACTTACTACTGATCCTTGTGCATTTACTAAGTTGTGAACCTGGCAAATTCCTAGCATAGGATATTCGTTGTCCGATAACAAATACGATATCAATATTAAATATGTTAAGCTGAAAAAAAATGTAGGTCCTTACCTTATCTAGTTCTCATTTGTCATAAAACATTGCCCAATCTCCCCACACGAAACATCGTCAACGATTCCCTGTCAATCATATTTGACATTTCATATGCCGAGCCTCGGTTATGAGGCTGGGGAAGGTAGGGTCGTAGTTCGCCGCGTCACCAACTACAGGGTTTTGCTACCTTTTATCACAGGTAATACTTTTTTATTTTTTTATTTTTTATCCCAATGCGGTCTCAAATTAAATCTGGCTCAACCATCAATAGCGTCAAAGGTTGGTCTCGATCAATTCCGATTGGGTTCGTAAGACGATGAAACTAAAGGCCCGACTATTCAACGTTCGTTACCGTGAGCACGTAGCATATCTTGGCCTGGAATCAAGTGATCTTCCCGTTTTAATAAATTGGCAACAGAACGGCGTCTCCGCGTGTTGATACCGTGCAAGGACCCTGGAGATGATCGACAGGCCCCAGCCTGATCCTTGATGTCGGGCAACTTTCAACTCCTGTAGAGACCTGGGAATTTGTTCTCGGAACTTGAACTGTTTTGGCATGTCAATTGAACATTGCTTTTTTTTTTTTTTTGATTTTTTTTAAATCGGTATTTTGCATTCAGCTATGAAACTACAAGAGATATGTGATATCATCAATATCTGTCATATTGGGTGTCGAGACTTGAATGTCTGTCAACTACGTTGTAATGTGACAGAACCTCGTGTATAACCTCGTAAGCCAAACTCTGTTAAGTTGCCGACACCCCTTACCTCCAAAAGTCAATGCACTTCCAGGTTCATTGAAGTGTCTGCTTAGTGATGTTACCCCAAGCGCGTTCGCCCTGAAAATACCGGCCCCTGCATTGTGCTCAAAAACTATTGAACCTTGAGCGCAAGCTGGATAGGGTAGGGTACCATCCATCTCAACACCCAGTTAATAGGGAGAGTCTAGACCCGGAACAGTCAGCCAGTAATCACAGACAAAATCACGCGACAAAAATCGGGATTTGCACTACGCAACGGGGTAGAAATTTGAAACAATCTAGGCCAAGGCAGAAATAATAAAAGCCTGGCGGCGACCGTTCAAGGCTCAAACTCGAGCTGGATAATAGAGTTTGAACCTAAACACCGGATCGAATCAGCCGCTCACCGGGGTGTTACATCACTAAATCACTACCAAATCAAACATGCCCGATCCTGATGAATAAGCCAAGAGGTCATGGAGAGCCCTCGTTCTCGTTCTGGGGTTTGATGCTAGTGACGCGCTTTGACTTGCCGCAACCAACACTCCAAAGCCCTGAATATTGGGTTAGTCGGCATTCAATGACCCAACAGTAACTCGGCCTTTCCGGGCTCACTTCTTTATGAATGGCCAAGATGAACTTGGTGACGCCCCGCCCTGTCTTCACCGTAACCGATGCAACGCCGCCTTTGATGACCATCTTTGCCAGACAGTCTGTGGTTACTTGTGGCTGCTTACCATTTCCAAGCTTGCAGATGTTCTGATCGCCCAAGTTTAGCCAAACGGCTTTAAGGCTTCTTCCATCCCATTAGCTTCTCCCTAGATGGTCTTTGCTTCCCGTTTCTACGCAAAACGCAGTCTAGACCTTCCATCAACGGTTTAACCTCATTCTTTCTCAGAGCAGTTACCCTCTGGATCGAGGCTTAGTCTAGCACTGTATCCTCACAGGGCTACTTAGCTGCATAAAATGATCGACGAAGCTCACTGACATGGGAGTCAGACGTATATCATCCCAAAAGTTCCACATCCAGTTCGCTAATCGAAGGTTCCTTCAATTGCCTTTTTCTTTTCTTTTATAAAGCTGCACGAGGCATATCAGAATGCATTCGAGGCAACCTGATCTTTGGGCAGCCGAGTATATTACCTTTTCAGCTGCAACCTTTTTTCTTATTTTGCGTCTTATCAGCCGAAGGATTACGAGAATAAGATTCTGGTGGGATGATTACTTTGCTTGTGCCAGCTATGTACGTTGATGGTCTGACGACTACGAAGCTATTGCTAACGAGCGCAGGTTACTGCCCTCGGCTGGGCTACCGTGTTGCCTATTTGTACGATACCTCTCCAACATCGAGGACGACAACGACAACGACAACGACAACGACAACGCTAACTACTCGTAAGGGATACACCATGGCTTCGGCTTGCACGCGGAAGATGTCAAAGGCATGACAGTAACTGAAGCAAATTACCTGATGAAGAAATATTTATTCATCATGGAACACTTCTACGCATTCACCCTCTTCTTCGCCAAGATCTCCATCTTGTCCTTCTACTGGCGCATGTTCCACGTCGCGAATATCCAGATCTTTGTCTCTGTCTTGTTGGCCTGCTCCATTCTTTGGATCCTCGTTCGAGTACGTTATCCCCAAAGTCAAAACAAGGTCAAACAAAACTCATTGGTGGTCACAGACATTCCTTACTACCTTTCACTGTTTTCCTGTTCAAGCATTCTGGGATCCCACGATTGAACACAAAACCTGCGCCATCAAGAGCGGCGACTTCTTCTTTGGGACTGTTCTTGCGCATGTTCTAATAGACGTCGGTATCTTGATCCTGCCCATCGTCCAGATCCAGAAGCTTCAGCTCCCAGTGTTGCAAAAGATTGCAATCATCTTCTTGTTCATGTTTGGCATTCTGTACGTTCTGTCTTTGTCCTCGCGGCAACCACTTCCTCCTAACATGTTCCAGGGTTTGCATAGCCGGTCTAGTCATCGTCAGTGTCTCTGCATCATTCGACAACAAATCGCTCGATATGACATGGCAATTGGCTCCAGTCATCATATGGGCATCGGTCGAAGTTAACCTGGTGACAGTTTCCAGTCAGTCTTGACTTAAATCTCACCCTTTATCTCATTACTAACAGATATCCTCCAGCCTGTCTTCCCATCATCCGACCAGCTTGCCTCTATCTCTTAACATGCACGAACCCCGTCTCATCAATCGGTTCAGGATCTCGCAACTACGCCAGCAACTACGGCCGAAGCCAAACAAAACATTCCATTCGTCTTGGAACAATCAGCAAGGACGAGTCAAGTTCCACGCACGAGCTCGCTAGATGCGAACCAAGTGGGAGCGAATCGTTCAATTCAGAGTTCGAGCACGAAGATCAACGACATGGAAACATTGCTACTGTGACAGGTCCCAGTGGTTCAGTTAATTTGAAGCATTCTTCAGGTCATGGGGGTATCATGGTCAAAAACGAAACCGTGGTGCATGTTTCAAGGGCTAGGACATAGCGATGAGCATATACGGGACGAATTGAGCGGCTTGGGTCCTTGGGCAATACCCGGGTATAAAAGGCGTTATGGTGTGAGGGTGTTGTTTTTTCCTCTTTGATTGACTAATTACCTAAATCTATTAATCTGCACGACATCGCGACAGCGCGGTTTAGCATCTTGTAATGATACCCAATGGTGATAAATATCATCTCTGATCAGCACCTGAATCCAATGCATCGCCGTAAAGACTCAAGGGTATGTGTCTGAGACTCTGTTGCGACTCTACTCAATAGTTTGCGTCTCGGTTGTGTAGCATGTTTTGTTTGTAAATAATTGTTGGCCATCCCTCGATCCAACTCGCAATGAACTATGATAGTAGGCCGACATTGTTACTATAGTGTCATTCCGGCACAACAGACAGCAAACTGTCGATCTCCTCCAACAGTGTTAGTCAAACTGCACAGTGGTGAGCCAGCCTTTGTGCGTGGCAGATAGAGAAGTGACAAAGACATGACATGAAGAATCAGTGCATGGTGGTACGTATGTAGAATACAAGTCACCAAAGACAAACATCACGAAATACGTCAATTAATCGAGTCGAAACAGATGCATAGAAAGCTATTCAGTAGACGTCAAGGAAGTAGAGTGAATCGACTTTAAGAGTCAAAGGAAAAGATGTCAAGGCAAGCAGTCACAAGAGTCAAGTGAGAAGGGTCGCAAAAAGTGAAAAGAAACTTTTAAGTCACATGAATTACGTTCTATCTTTTAAAAGCCAAAGAGCTTTCGGTATTAAGCTATTTACATGACAAAGGCAAGAGCCATAGGAAGTGCGAGGAGCATAGATCCAGCACTGACGAGAGAAGCTCCAGCGACAACGGGAACTTGGCCAGTGGGGGAGGGCTTGCCTCCAGGGATGGTTCCGTTTGAGGGAACGTTGTAGGTAGGCTGGGCACCAGGCCCAGCGTTACCGGGGTTGGCAGGCTGCTCAGAGCCCTCAGTGGGTGAGGCACCAGAGTCAGTGGCAGTAGCCGGGACTCGGGTGAGAGTGGTAAAGGCACCAGGCTGTTGGGTCTGAGGAGGAGCCTGGCCGGTGTGTCCCTGGATGATCGTGATAGTGGGAGCAGCAGGGACGTGGACAGTGGTGGGAGCAACGAAAGTGCTGGTGACGAACTTGGTGCAAGGAACGATGGTGGTGACATCCTGGGTGATGGTGACAAGGTCAATGGTGGTCTTAGCAGCATCGGGAGGAGAGGTAGGAGCAGGAGCAGAGCCACCGTTACCGTTGTCCGATCCCTTGCCAGGCTTGGAGTCACCGCTCTCGACGGGAGTCTCAGGGACAGCGGTGGCAGTGGCAGGGCAGACAGTGGTGCGCTCGATGACAGTCTGGGTGACGATCTTCTGAGTGTAAGAAGCAGGGCAGTTGATGACAGAGGCAGCACAAGAGGTGATGGTGTAGACGTGGGTCTCGCGGATGGTGCTGGTGATCATGCCAGAAGCATCGGGAGCGGTTGTGACAGCAGGGGCAGAGGTATCCTCAGCGTCGGATCCAGAGCCAGTGGTAACAGCAGGCTTGTCGGAGTCAGGGGATCCAGTGCTGGCAGGGAGGCTACCAGACTCAGCAGGGACGTTGCCAGCAGAAGTAGCGTGAGCGTTACCGCCAGAAGGAAGCTCGGAGTCGGAACCACCAGTGGCAGAGGGGTGGTCACCAGGAACAACAGTGGTGTAGCCCTCAGATCCGGAGATGACAGTGGTGTAGCCAGCAGAGCCGGAGACAACCGTAGTGAAGCCACCCTCGGAGCCGGTGAGAACAGTAGTGTAACCCTCAGAACCAGAGACAACGGTGGTGTAACCCTCGGAGCCAGAGATGTAAGTGGTGAAGCCCTCGGAACCAGAGACAGTGACATCACCGCCAGCAGGGATGGTGTGAACGGGAACACCCTCAGGTCCAGTAGGGATAGCACCAGAGACAGTAAGATCGCCAGAAGCAGAACCAGCGGGGATCTCAACAGAGCCAGTGGCAACAGGGAGCTCAGCCGATCCGGTCACATCACCAGAGGCAGTACCGGCAGGGGCCTCGTAAGTAGCAGAGTCGCTGGGGATCTCAGCAGCGCTGGTAGCGACGGGGAGAGAGTCAGATCCAGTGAGGTCGCCGGAAGCATCAGGAACACCAATGGAGCCAGAGAACTCAACGGACTTTGTGACGCCAGCGGGGATGGTGATAGCAGCAGAACCGCCACCAGTAGCAGTGATAACACCGGAAGCAGAGATGGTAGGACCGCTAATGAAGCCACCCTTCTTGAATTGACCGATGAAGCTACCGCAAGTGCCGCGAGTCTTCTGGGAGAAGGTGGACTTGATACCCTTGGCGAGACCGACGGAAAGGTTGGGGATGAGACCGAAGAGACCGCCGCTGAAGTCGAACTTCTTGTCGATAGCGAGACCAAGGTTGCAGCCAAACTCGCCAGTGACATCAATACCAGCGCTGGCACCGGCACCACCGCCAATGGTAGCAGTGTAGTCAAAGAGAGAGAACCAGACACCAGCACCGAAGCCAACATCAGCACCAGCCTTGCCACCGAGACCGAGAACAGGGATCTCGAGACCGCCGCCAATGGTAAGTTCAGAACGAAGACGGAGACCAATCTGAAGATCAATACCAGCACCAAGCTCGACATCAGCGCCGACGCCGACTGGGAGAGCCTTGGTAACGAGACCCTCGAGAGAAGCATGGATAACTTGCTTGGTGAGAAGAGAAATATCGACGTAGGCAGACTCGGGGAACTTGACGTAGACACCAGCAGAGAGATCGATAGCCTTGCCACAGCCGACAACGAGATCAAGAGCGATGGCAGCCTCAATGGCAGCCTTCAGCTCAGCGTCAAGACCGGGGATAGCAATACCGAGCTTGGGAGCAGCGAAGAGTTCAACTGACTGATGGACGGCGGCAGAAGCAGAGAGATCGATCTCGATGTAAGCAGAGATGCCACCGAGACCAACACGAACGTTGGGAGTCTTGAGGAAGTCGGCACCGCAAGCGAAGCCAATGTCACCAGTGATCTGGCAGCTGGGGAGGTTGAGACCCAGGTTGACAGCGGGAGTAGTGGGAGTCTCGGGAGCGCAGATACCCTGGAAGAGAATGTGATCCTTCCAGGCGTTGCCGATGCTGCAGGCTGTGCCAGTGTGCCAGTCAGCACCACCGCCGGCGTTCCACTCGATACCACCACCGAGACGACCGCCGAGGCCAAGACCGAGACCGAGACCAGCACCAGCACCAATACCAGCACCGCCGCCGAGGTGACCACCAATACCGCCCTTGGCACCACCTCCAATCTTGCCACCGGCGCCACCCTTGATATCACCTTCAAGGTGACCGCCAGCGCTTCCACCAGCTCCAGCTCCAGCGCCGGCGCCAGCTCCTCCACCAATACCGCCCTTGACACCGCCTCCAATCTTGCCGCCAGCACCACCGCCGATTTCACCACCGAGATGGCCACCGACTTTACCGCCAGCACCACCACCGATCTTTCCACCAGCACCAGCGCCAGCGCCGCCTTCAGCACCACCTCCAAGGTGACCTTCAGCACCGCCTCCGATGCTACCACCGAGATGGCCTCCAGCTCCAGCGCCGATCTTGCCGCCAGCTCCAGCTCCGGCACCAGCACCGGCACCAGCACCTCCACCGATTTTACCGCCGATCTCACCTCCAAGGTGACCACCGACTTTGCCGCCAGCACCAGCGCCAATCTTGCCGCCAGCACCAGCTCCGGCTTCACCTCCGATATGACCGGAAGCTCCACCTCCGAGGCTACCACCGAGATGACCACCAGCTCCGGCTCCAGCACCGGCACCGGCTCCAGCACCAGCACTTCCTCCAGCTCCAGCTCCAAGATGGGCATCAGCGCCGCCTGAGATCTCGCCTCCAGCAGAGCCTGATGCTCCGCCACCGAGGAAAGTAGGAGTTGCTTCGCCCAGCGAAGCAAGAGCTCCCAAGGCAGGGATGAGTCCAGCAGAGAAACGCATGGCGTTAAACGTGTGTTGGGATGATAATAAAGAATAAGTTGTTTGTTTGTTTGTTTGATAGCGAGGGTGTTGATGATAATAGAGTAGTGGTAGTAGTAGTAGTAGTAGTAGTGGTGGTGGTGGTGGTAGCGAGAGACTAAGAGAAACTCAGAAACGAAAGTAATAAAGAAAAAAAAAAGAAAGAGAGATAATAGGAAAAAAGCAGACAGAACGATTGTTGATGCTGGAAAAAAAGAAGATATTGAAGCTGGCGATGAGCTTCCTTTTAAGCTCAGTTGGCTCTCATGTCGAGAGTCATGAGTAGTCATGACTGACGGGAACTTGGCCGGTGATGGCGAGCTCGGTCGATTCGGGTCAGGGGTTTGAGCCATGACCTGGTGTCAATCCGATCGCCGCTCAGACGTTTCATGAGATGTTCTACCGTAGACCAGTGGTGACGGTGAAGGGCTTTGACGTTTGTTTGTTTCTTCCCAATTTAGCCTCCAGGGGGGTTCGAGTCAGTGGAGGGTCAGTAGATTTGGTGTAAAGGCATACTACTGCAGTGTTGAGATTATATTGCATAATAACGAGATTGCAGTTCAGATACTGTCTTTTTTCCTCTCAAGGACTCTTGATCAGAATCATTATCCTGATATTAGTTGTATTGTTCGGACTATTGTTTGTCTCGATCTGTTATGAACATCTTTGACCAGCATCTTCAGCTATAAAGGCATAGGGCCAAAAACGGCCTAAAATCAAGACTAGGACAACATCTCGTGTACCATACTAGGAAAAGCGTAGAGCCAAAGCGTAAAGTCAAGGCGCAAATCCAATATTCTCTTGGTATAGCTTAGTTTCAGTTTCTGTTCCAGAAAGATTCGTTTCAGGTGTTTTTCTATAGATAGTGAGGTTCAGTACCCCATCCGCAATCTTAATGGCATTTAGTTGAGAACGCCACCACCTGAACAAAACACCAATGCCGGATCGACAAAAAGTGGATTGTCTCCGGTCGATCCGTCTCGTTTTAATTGCTGCCTCGGCAACATTTCCCAGAAGAGCTTGAAACAAAAAAGTAGTTGGGGCGCAATGGCCATCAAACGGCCCGCAGCCACAGAAAGCTGTCAGGTAAGAGCTATTGAGTTGGTGAGGGATCACATCATTGCAGGGATGGATATGGCTTCTTCACCTGAATGGTAAAACAAACTATGGGTGTTGGTGACGAGAATAGAAAGGTAGGCGAAAGGGATGCCCGATTGGTCTTGTCGTTTCTCAATCGAGAAGAAGAGGATGGAGTCATGGTACCCCACCAAGATCAGATGCTACCCTACAGCGATGTATCTTTATGTTGATTATTCATGGTAATTAATGCCATTAAACCGGAAAAAGAACGGCATTGACGTTATGCAGATACTTAATGGACGACGTCACTTGGAATCAGATGACAGGCCAAACTCTATCTTGTTCCATCCTTGAAGTTTGCCGCGTAATTCATCAATTGTTGGATCATCGATTGATAGGTAGATTGATACATGACTAGAAAATTCATGGCAATGGCATCATTTCCGCTGTTACCGACAAGCGAGAATAGCGACTCATTCATGATCTGATGATATTAAATTTCCGGTGGGCACGGCACGAAGCTCACCCTTGAAGCGAGTTCATCATTTAACAGCCGTATCCGTAAACCCACCCTATGACAAGTCAGCCCTAGATGCTCGCAACTAGGCACCCAAAAAGGGATGGAGAATTAAAAATCGGAGATTTCTCACAGCTATGGCGGGGGGTTTCGGATTTCGGCCATGTTTGCCCCTGAGCTGAGCTTATCTTATCTCAATGATGCGAAAAACGAAAAAAGAAAAGTGAATGTTTGCAGTGGAGCTCAAATCCCACCTTGAATTCGCTAGGGGCAGGAAAACTTCAATGCGCGAGGCTGGTGAGCTGTCGTTCTGCAAGTGGCTGGCTATAGCTTCTCGTTTCACAGAGCCGCGCGGTCTTTTATCGCGGTCTACTTGAGTAAGAAGGAATACGATAACCCGTCAAACCTTCATCCCAACATGATAAGCTTTAAAAATAACTTCTGCATAGACATAACTATCGATGGTATCAATGCGCAATGCAATACCGCCGATCTTGTACACACACACACAAGACATGCCAACAGGCTAAGAGTGCGGCTGTGCAAGTGTTTAGAGTGTTTGAGGTTGATGAAGTTCCCAAACCAGCACAACACCATCAAAGCCGACAGTATCACTTAAAAATAAATTGACTCTCGTGATTAATAAGAATTGCTTTTTTTATTCTATTTGTGAGACGATGTTTATGTTTGTATCATGCGGTTAATGAGTTGTTTCCTGCGTTGAACCATGCAGGTGAATGTTTCCTTTGCTACTCGATGTTAGTTGGGAAATAAGATCCATAAAGCGATAAGATAAAGTCGTCGCGGAATAAAACCGCCTGGAGGAACTGAATGCGGATGAAATTTCCTCCGTTGTTTTTTTTGCCTTTATCTGCACCAGCTTCGGTGCCCTCCGGATTAGCGGCAACCTCCGATGTTTGATTGACGGATAAAAGTGACAGCGATTTTAGTAAAAAAGCAGTGGTTGACAAGTAAACCGAGGCTTAACCGGCTGCTCGACCTGCATAATAACCGTGACATTCTTTAGTGGCGAAATCCACCAGTGATTCCTGATTATTTTGACGCCCAAGCTCGCTCAGACTGAAACTGGCTCGATCTGTCAGCCATATTTCCGCAGATCGGGCTGTCGCTGCTCAATCATCCAACCATCAATTAAGCCATCTCTGCAAAGTGAATTGACTTTTGATGCTCGGTAACCTTTATAGGCAAGTACAAAAAGATGGCAAATAAAAAGATGGCAAATAAAAAGATGGCAAATTCCGCATTCCCAGTGACACCGTTAGCCGTTGGCGGATAAATCGGCACTGATCTACAAGGGTTCATCATCTCTCGCGTCAATCTCGATCAACGTCCATCGAACGCTGTTACATAGCTTTCCCTCTCCAGATCTCTTACTCTAAATATTATTGGCAAATTCTGAAGAAATTATACAAGTTCAAATATTTCATGCCATCAAGTCTTTATAACGGCATTGGCCGGCTTCTCTTCCATCTGCAACATCAAAGGTCCCTTTGTCGCCGATCAACATCCAGCAATGGGTCAATCCGCCTTCCTATTGGCTGCAGCAAAAGGTCCTGGTAATAATCTGGCATACAATGCACGTGGGGTTCTTGGGACGATACAGATTGCTGCTTATCAGTATAACCCCCGAACACAACTGCTTCATCTGTCGACTTTGTCCGACACTAAGAAGGATAAACATTTTGAACATGTCCCACATGTATTTCACACCGCAATATAAGATGGCTTGTATTTCTCGTAAACATTTCCTAGTCAGGTAGTTCAACTTAAGCTTCAAAATGATGTCCATCAAGGCTCTCGTCCCACTTGCGCTATACCTTGCTGGAGCGCAAGCCAAGTCTTGCTCTGCTGGTGGTAAACCCTCAGTCGAGTTCTGCTCAAAGGATCTCCCTCTATCATGTCACAACACCACTGCCGTTCAAGATACATGCTGCTTCATCCCCGCCGGTCAACTCCTCCAAACTCAATTCTGGGACAGTGACCCCGTAGCAGGACCTCATGGTACGCCCAAATCTCACCAACTCATCTCCCAAAACTAACAAATCCCAAGACTCTTGGACCATCCACGGTCTCTGGCCTGATTACTGCGACGGCACTTATCCCCAGTTCTGCGACAAGTCCCGCGAGTACACCAACATCAAGGACCTCGTGACCAAGTTCCTCGGCAAAAAGACCTTGTCCTACATGGACAAGTACTGGGTCAGCCAAGACGGCAATGACGAATCTCTCTGGGAGCACGAGTTCAACAAGCACGGCACATGCATCAGCACCCTCGAGCCAAGTTGCTACACCAACTACGAGACCGGCGCTGAAGCCGCTGACTACGTCAAGAAGACAATCTCCCTGTTCAAAACTCTTCCTACTTACAAGTGGCTCGCTGAGGCGGGTATCAAGCCTTCCAAGACAAAGACTTATACTGCTGATGAGATTGTGGATGCCTTGGCTGAACACCATGGTGCACGTGTTACCATTGGATGCTCGAATGGCTCCTTGAGTGAGGTCTGGTATCATTTCAATGTTCAGGGTTCGCTTCAGGATGGGCAGTTTGTGGCTACTGAGCCTGATGGAAGCAAGAGTTCTTGCCCCGACAGCGGTATCAAGTATGCGCCAAAAAAGTAGGCTGTAAGCATGCTTTGTAATTTGCTGAGAGAGCAAATATGTATTTTGAATAGGCTATGTTGCCAATAAAATATATCTATGATATTACAAGGGCCATATGAACCTTCACTCATCCCATCTAAAACGTTGACTCGTAATACTTCCGTATCGTATCGCATTCCTCCATTAATTCTCGGTCACAATTAGCCTTGATGGCCTCCTCCCAGATGGCCTTTTCCAAGTCATATCCAGCGACATCTGTGATCTTGTCGACATCATCTCCCCAAAGTCGTGATAGTGTTCCGTCAGGACGTTCAGGTACCAGATCTTCCAGCACCTGACTAGGATGCGTAGTATCAAACTTGACTCTGTTTAGATGTGCAAACATTGTACTCGTAATCTTTGCTTCATCATCCTTTATCCTTAGCTTTTGTTTCCTTGCGGGCGTAGTCGTACTGTTGTGTCCTTTCTGCATTTGAAGCTTCCAGTCCTGTTCAGGATCTGCTTGCCAGATACCGCTTCCCCAGTTGATGCTCTCATCTGTAATCAACTGTGCTGGCTTGGTCACCTGCCAGTAGGGGTTGCCCAACACCAAAGCGCTCTGCATGAATGTCTCCTTGTCGCCTGACCCCCAAGCACCCTGCGAATGAAGTTGGTAGTAGAACCTTGGTCCGTAAAAGTTGTAGTATGCTGCCAACAGGAGACTGTCTGCGTGCTTCGCTTTGTTGTACAGCATGATTCCAGATTCTGAGGCTCTGGACTTGATAGTCACATTCGGCATCTTGGCCCCAGCAATCTTGTAGAAAAGAGGTGATATCGTGGGCAGCCAAAAGTCTGGCCATGTCACAAGACCACGGCTCTTGTATGGTTCCACGTCGAGGAGGTGATCAGGGTTTCGAATGGGAAATGCATCGGAGTCGAGGAATAAGATATCCTGAAAGCTGGAGAAGATGATCGATAAGGGTTTGTGCTGATACTTTTCAATCTTTGGTTGCCGGATGGATGTCGTATTAGGTAGCTTTAGGAACTCGTCCATATTCATGCATTGTACTTGCAAACTAGACAATGTCTTGTTGCATTTTTCAAGCTCTTCTTCGCTTGCAGAGTCGAGAAATAGCTGAACTGGTAAAAGTGAACCAACATGTCGTAGCATCCGTACAGCCGTCGCCGCTACACCAACAGCCGATCCCTTGGCAGTGATGACAACGCCCTTTGTGTTGCGCTTGAAGGGCACTTTGGGAGCCAAAAGTCGAATACTTTGCACAAACTTCTCATGATTTACTTTCAGTGATTCGATTTCTTCGTCTTTCACTTCCAGCCAGTCCGTGTGAATCTGCGCCTTGGAGCCATGAGGATCAAATTTGTCGCGCGACAGAGAATTAGGCGGCTTGATCTTATCACCATGAGGCTCAGCGGCATAAAGCTCCTCAACAAGATGCTCCCAAAACTTGGTTGTTTGCTCCGTCGGTCCAGTAAATTGAGGCCTGTACACAGAAGTAGGATTTGTGGCTGAAGAGTCGGACTGAGTTTCGTTAGTTTGCGCCAAATTTGATGGTGAGACTCTTTTATATGTAACGGAAATATCTGCCCAGAATTCCCAAAGGGTTAGGGCGCAGATGAAACCGATGAAAATGCCAAGAATTTTGACGAGGCGCTGGCGTGATGATACAAGGCTGACCCATTTGCCGCTTTTGGAGGCGTCATCGCGCCAAGACCGAAGCATTGTGAAGGTTGAGCAATTGAGTTTGATCAAGATGTTGATTGTTGAGGCTGCCCAGAGTCTCTCAAACTGATCCGAGGGTGAAAACAAGCGAAACAAAGACCTGAGACTACCGTAATATCGTCGTGGTTTGCTGGGCAATTAAAGAGTACCGTTCCAATTGGTGGTTTTCGAGAGTCGTGGTAGAGAGGAACACCTGTTGTTGCGCATGATCAATTCGTGCCAGTATTTCCTCTTTCTTGCATGAGATGTTCAGGAGCAAGTCAGGAGCAGAATTTGTAACGTTTCGTCAAAGATTTTAAGGAGTTTGTCGCAAACTTTGCACAAAGTCAACCAGTCATAGAGCAACAGCTCAAGAGAATCATGTGATTTGCATCATGATTTCCACATCAAAAACAAACAAAATTCGAGCAATTATAGAGGCAGATGAGAGACGTGAATCGTTGCTGACTGTCAGATGAAAATAAAATGAAAGGAGCTGTGAGCTGGTCCAAACAACAGGTCTCACGTGATTTATAGAGCATTACGCAATCCCGCGTCTTCTGATACTGACTGTGCCACATACCAACATTGTTGACAGTCAATTGTTTGTCTTGAACTGCCATATTCTATTTATATACCAGTTCGCTCAATTCACTGCAATTATTTATTCTTTCGAGCTGTAACTACTTCCCTCGAAGAAGAAGACGAAGAAGCAGAAGAAATCTCAGTCTGACGCCATGACGTAATTGCTCGTAAGCACATTAACCCCTCACTCACTCTTGAGTGTTTCAAACAATTGGGGTCTTCTCTTCGTCAATATTGATCCCAAAACCCTCCACAGCCATCGAATAACTCTGATGGACAGCCTTGCTCGCATAGACCCTCATCTCCTTCTCATAAGCAGCCGCGACGCCAGGACTATAACCTCCAGCTTCACGCAACAATCTTCCAAGCAGCGCTGAATCTTGAACAGCTGTATTAGCACCCAGTCCGCCTGCAGGCGTCATCGAGTGAGCTGCATCGCCAATGACCGTCACACGTGGTTCATTCTTCCATTCTGGTACACCCGATGGCGTTGAGCAGGTGATCTTCCAAAACGCAGATTCACTCTCGTCCATGTTGTCGAAAAGAGGCTTGAACTTTGGATGCCAGTCTTGGGCAATTGACTTTGCAATGTCGGCCGCGGTTTTTCCAACGATGGCGTAGTTATCGTTTGGCGCACGGATGACACCTGGTGCTCCGCCCATGGTCCAGCCAAAGCTCACATCTGGATTGTCCATATCCCCTGAGCGAATGTTTGTGATGAGAAAAGCATGACCATCGGGTCGTGAAGTATCGTGCAGTCGGAAGACTCCCTCGCCGAGCTGCTTGAATGCTGTTGTTGGTGCTTGGCCATGAATACCCCTCGCGCCAGTGTCGTAGACTTTGAGTTTTCCGCCCGAGACTTGTCGTGCCACTTTGGAGTAGATACCTTCACCTCCGACCAGCAAAGATCCTTCAACTGATTTAGTTCCGTCAGAGAAAATGGCGCGAACACCATCTTTGGTTAACTCGTAACCTATAACATTTTTGGACCATTCAACAAAGTCTTCGCATCCCTCTGCAAAAATCCTCCGCATGTCGCCTCTGGCAATCCCAACAATTTTCCCATCTCGCGATGAGAGACTCTCTCCCAAGACGTGCTCAGTCTGCTCGCCAGTGACTGCGTTGAATGCACTGTATCCACTACCGCCCGTCTTACCGCACGCGTCCCAAAAATGCTGCCACGTCTTCTTATCGAGAACAGACTCGATAGCGTCAAGGCCCTCCGCTGAAAGACGGAGTCTGTATCCCTGGGCGCGGAAGATGAAGGACGCGTCGCGCTCAAAGATCTTGAAGGGAATGTTGGACTGTTTAAGAGATTGCGCCAATAACAGTGAGGCAAGGCCAGAGCCTGCAATAAGGATTGGTTTCGTGTTTGACATGATGCTTCAAAGTTAAAGAGGTATACAAATGTCAGATTACGAGGGAATGTGAAGTTGAAGTCTAGATAAATAACTATTTAAACGCCAGTCAGCACGATTGGTATTTGTGGCACATCTCTAGCTGACAAACGTGACATTTTAATCGTGGAGTCTACCGCGCGCTATGGTGCAATTGTGAGACCCAAGATAAGATTGAAGGCCTCAACAAGACAGAATGTCACTCTTCGGAACTTTGGCGCTGTCCGAAAATTCCGAATGCGGGGCTAGTGAGACATTGGGCATTGGTAAGCTGACATGTTCACTGTTGATTCTCTGGATAATCATCAGTCAGCTTGATTCATCAATCAATCTCACCATGCAAATGCAATGTGATCATGTCAATTGGCAATTATCTGAGAATGTCGGATCGCACATGATTATGCACTGCGCTGTTTAGAAACGAGCTTTGCAGCTTTGTCAGTCTGCTGAATGACCTCTACCATCTCATCAGCACCCAACATTGGGCTGATTGAGCAGATCCTCAGAACAACGCTCCCTCGTAACTTCGTTGTCAAAATTCCAGCAATATTGTTTTCCACCAAGTGCCTCGAGATAGCAGCATTCAACTCATCCAGTTCTTCCTCAGTCTTTCCTGCAGGTGCGTATCGAAATGTCACTATCGCCATGCTTGCTCGACTTGTAATTTCCCAATCCGGCAACTTTGACACTTCAGCTTCAGCGGCTTCTGCAAGATGAAAGCCATGATCGATCATTTTTCCAAGCCTTTCCACGCCGAGGACACGTAATGTGAACCAAAGCTTCATCGCGCGTGAAGGGCGTGTTAGTTCCATGCCCAAGTTCCAAAAGTTGGGGATTTCTTCGTCTTCGAGAGCGTCGCGCAGATAGTCGCCATCGTTGGTGAAGACCTTTGCGAGATTGACCTTGTTTCCTACGAGAATCAGACTGCAGCTGTATGTCTGGAATAGCCACTTATGAGCGTCCCATGAGATGCTATCTGCGAGGCCAAGACCTTTGGTGACTGAACTTTGAGTTGCGGCGAGCGAAGCTGAAGCACCATATGCACCGTCAATATGAAGCCATATTTGCTCCTCATCACGTATCTGGGCGAGGGCAGCCAACGGATCGATACTTCCAGTGTTTGTAGTTCCGCAGGTCGCGACAATGACAAAAGGCTTCAGTCCTGCTTCGCGGTCCGCTTTGATAGCAGCCCTCAGGGCTGTCACGTCCATCTGGAAGGCAGCGTTCGTTGGCACAGCTCGTATTTGACTGCTCTTGATGCCAATAATGCGAAGTGCTTTCACCACCGAATGATGTGTTTGATCTGAGAGATACGCAACTCCCAGATGTTCAGTATCGGGCTCCAATATGCATTCCCTTGCCAAGACCATGCCGCTCATGTTGGCCATAGAACCTCCTGAGACAAAGACACCTCCAGCTGTATCTGGAAGTCCAACCTTTGCTGACAGCCACTGTAGTAGCGTTTGTTCAACGACAGCAACGCCAGAGCCCTGCAGCTTGGACCCGGCAAAAGAGTTGAAAGCGCTCGAGAGGCAGTCGCCTATCCAAGATAATGGAGAAACGGGCGAAGGAATAAAGCTGAAGCATTTGGGATGATTCATTCGCATTCGATAGTCAGAAATAGTGAATGCATTCTCAATGGCTTCCCGGACGGGATGAGCATTGCCCGGGGTGCTAATCTCTTTGAGTTGAGGAATCTCTGCTCGTTTTGCTTCACGCAACAGCGGATCTTGGCTGATATTTTGAGTTGTCTGGAAGAGTCGATCGAAGACAGTTTGGAAGGATGAGCTTATGGAGTCTAGCTCTGCACTCTGGTCTGGAAGGTCTAGAGAGTTCATTGCAGCGCGGTGAGTCCTGAGATGTGTAGTTGAATCTGTGATGCCTAGTCTGCCTTTTTAAGCCGACTACGGCCTAAAGCGGCTCTGCCTGTATGACGAGAACGACAAGAAGGGCGTAAATTTGACTTGGCCAATGACAACTTCCCCACCTTTTGTGTCATTCGCCATGGAGAATCATCAAGCACTAAGCTCCTCGGTGTTGAGCATGTTTTATCTCCGAAACATCTTATTCATAATGTAGTTTTAGAACACACAGGCTAATTGAATTCTCAATTCTATCCAACCTTGTGATTCGAGCTGGCAAGTGTTGCATTCAAGTGATTGTCAGATCTTAGGTTGCAGATGAACCAATCACAAATACATATTTACGCCAAAAATGGTCCCTATGACTCAAAATATGATCTGCATACTACTGGAAGAAGGAAAAACGCGCCCTACATAGTTTCGGCAATGTAGATGAGCCGGTTTACGGCAGCAAACCTAAGTATATTTGGCACCGATATGACATGGGCTGCTATTCGCTTGCCATCTTGGCAACCATGTCTCTGAACAGATTCCACCACTCGAGGTTCGGAACTGAACGCACACGTGGATCAGGCATTACCAGGATGATGTTTAGCTTTCCTAAAGCTGTCCAAGCCCAGGTTTGAGCTAAGAATGAACCAGTCAGCTTGGCCTTGCAAAATAAGAACAATTTAAAGAGAGAGACATAATGCCAGGATATTTGTACTTACGTCCAAACAAGTTGCTAACTCGTGAATAGAATGAAAAGTCATCAATCGTCAGAGAAGGCTTATCATTTGGATCCAGAGGGCCGTATGACCCTGGAATATGGATCCCGTCCAACAGACCGGCTGATGATAGAGGAGTAAACATCCCAGGCGGTCTTGTAAACCCACAAGATCAGCCCAGCATCCTTCGATAGGGGAGATCTTGGATACTTACGAAGGCAATAGACCAGCTTTCATCGCTTCCATCGCATTTGCAACACCCCCAAATGCAGCAGGACCCTGAGTCCAATCCACATGCTCACTCAGATTGCTCTTGACAGCCTCATCTGTTGCGCGACCAACGTTTTCAGCAACCTCCCAAACAATCTTGAGCCAATTTCCGCTGCCGATTGGGATGTCCTGGTTCTTCAGATATGCACTCACGTCAAAGGGAGATACAAGGAAGGTAGTAGCCATGACGGGTCCAATGTAATCTGCTTCTTTACATATCTCGTTTAATGAAGACTTGGAAGAAATTGAACCATCTTGATTGTTTCCCAAAGATGTCTGGCGTAGCCTATTACTGACACAAATAGGTGCTGCTGTGGTGCGTGAAGGATCTTCTGGTGGGAAGGTTTTGAAGAGTGCCAGAGCTTGCAATGCGGTGAGTAATGCTGTCACGGTAACGCCATGAGCTTTGCAGATTTGCAAGATCTTCTGTGTCTTCTCTTGTGAGAATACCTCTCTTGTGACAGCATAGTCGGTCCCTGGTAGGTCTTTGGCGGGCTCCTGCATAATAGGGCACAGAGTGATGTTGTTGAGGTTGGCGCCAAGAAGCTGTGCCGCCTTTTCCTGGGACTCTGGATCCAATGGAGCGTCTCCGATTGGATTCCGAAGAATGTCGAGATAGCATGGATGCAAAGAAAAAGGTGATGCATCTTTGTATGGGTTCGATATGACTTTGAAAGACAGGCCGTCTGCAAGATTGCTAAGAAGATTGTTCAGAATCGCTGTGCCACTCCAGAAATCGTTCAGTGCATGATTGCAGCGGATCGCAAGGGCAAAGGTCCCTGCCTCTGCAGAGGACGCAACAAGTGACATATGGATCAAGTGTTCTCCGAGCTCAATGCTGATGCGCTTCTCTGGGGTTGAGTAGAAGTCATCAGTCAGTGACTTCAGGCCCTCTTGAGCTGACTTCCCGGTGTGAAGGACAGTGGTCCTCTGTTTGACCCTTTCGTTCAAGTCACTATTCGATGTGAGAGGACGATAGAGGAAGTTTCGCGACTTTGTGATGGCTGACTCTTCTTGGCCTCGCTCAATGACTGCAAGAAGCGACGGCTTCTCGAGACAAAGACGCGTTACAGCCACGTTGAACCAATCTTCAACCTTGGCTTTTGGCAAGAATGTGGAAGTCAGAGATGGCGCGACCGTGAAAATGATAGCACTCATCCATTCGGTCCAGCCGTCAATTTCGAGCCACTGATCGAACATTCTCTCGGGCCCAACAAGCGGACGGCTCCAGCAGCCGTCACTTCGTTGCTTCCATGGAGCTACCTTGACCATGATGGACACTGTAGCCTTTGAGAGTGTAGAAATTGAGAAGGTGATGATATAGGAAATACCATAAACCCCGCATAAGCAACAGTTTTCAATGCGAGCAAATCTCACTCTGATTGCCGCTTCCACGGCCAAATCAATGCCAAGATAAGGCTAAATTCTCACGACATGCTCCAATGACCCATGATATTATGTCATTCGCTGTTACGCATTTTTGGGAACCTTGGGCCTCGCTGCACATATTTCAATGCAGGAATGAAAGAGAATCGATCAGTTGGAATCACTTTCTCAGTTCATTAGATAGTTGACAGTACCGAGCTTATATGTATAGACAGTCTCAGCTTAGCCAATGAGTAATCTTTGCCGGAGCTTGAAGTCGAGATCTGACTCAGTAGAGACTACAGAAATATCGACAAAATCACTCACGGTAGTCAATTGAGTGGAAAACACAAAAGAACTGTGGTTTTGCAAAAACGAGCTTAGACTTTGTACTGGCGATAGATTGGCACCGATATCTGTTGCACTACTCCATTGATGCAAGGCTCCAGTGCGGAAATACAGCAGTCTCAACTTTTCCGCTGTTTCGGTTCGGCAGTCGGAATGTGGCTTTTCCGTACGAGCCGAGTGACTTCTCGGACAATATTGCCATGAAACTATTTCCTGCCTTTTGGTTCCATATCTATGTTGGACGAGTATTGTCTTGATCATTCGTCATAAGACTCGCAATTGCTGGTGAACAACCCCATCAAGCTTCCCCGCAGTATCGCAACATTCGCGTTGGCTTTCTTGATCAGCAACAGCAACTGGACCGATACGTCTTTCAATCACGGAAAAGGCTCTTGGCTCACTTCTGTTATTTTCCTCCATCACGTCAATTGATTGGCGCAATTGCGAATATAACCCTTGAGAGCCAGAGTAAGATTCAGCAATGTCGGCAAAGCGGGGTCCAGCGAGAATAAAAAGTCAAGATGACTCTGGACGCCAAAATTCGAGTAAAACACAGCAAAGCACATTCTTGACTCCCGCAACTATGGCCATCGGAGTCCTCGCTATCGCTGTTTTGGTTCCTTATAGCCTTGGTCTCCTGGGCGAGGTTGAAGCGAAGATCAACGCCATCGACCCTGAAAAGCTACCAGCCACGGCTCAGATAATCGACCAAAAGAGTTTCAATGTCCTGGAGCATGTGCCACCACCAAGTGAAGCTAATGCTACAACAGTGAGATTTCAACAACATGTTGGGGAACTGTGCTGATACGGTAATAGAGATTCCTATGGCCAGGTGTTACGTACGAATCACTCACGAAGAGACCATTCCATGTATACGATGCAGAGTTTCTCGATATCATTGGAGACGACCCAACCTTGACCCTTCTCGCCACTTCAGACAAGGATCCCATCTTCCACGAAGCTGTCGTATGGTTCGTAAATTCCACATCGTAACTCTTCTACTAGTCCACTAACATGGACCGATCTAGGAACCCTCCTACTGAAGAAGTTTTCTTCGTCCAGAATGCCGGAGATCCAGATGCTGGGACTGGACTTGCAAAGTCTTCCGTCATTCAGAAAATCTCTTTGGCTGAGGCCGAAGCTCTGAAGAATGGATCCCATACGGAGAGTCAAGTCAAAATCACTATTGTAGACTCTAATCCGCAAGTCATCAACCCAAATGGTACCCTTATTAGGCCCCATCAAGTCGGGATATACTAAAGCTTTACAGGCGGAACGAATTACAAGGGCCAGATCATCTTTGCCGGTGAAGGTCAAGGAGAGACCATCCCCTCGGCTTTGTATCTAATGAACCCTGAAGAGCCATACAATACTACAAGTAAGATCTCTCGAGGGTTATATCCGCGTGAAATTGCTGACAGCAAACTTTTAGCACTTGTCAACAACTTCTTCGGCAGGCAGTTCAACTCACTCAATGACGTTTCTGTCAATCCTCGCAACGGTGACATCTACTTCACAGATACCATGTATGGCTACTGGCAGTACTTCCGCCCCGAGCCAGGACTGCAAAACCAAGTCTATCGGTTTGTCCCAGAGACAGGAGCTTTGACTGTGGTTGCTGATGGTTTCGTCGCCCCCAACGGTAAGTTGAAAGTGCAACCTGATTTATAAGTATGAGATGATCACTGACAAAGTAATGACAGGTCTCACCTTCACACCAGACGGATTGCACGCATACGTTACAGATACTGGTATAAGCAACGCACTGTTTGGACACAATTATACACGCCCTGCCTCTATGTAAGATTTTTTGATCCAGTTGTGGCCAGACTTCTGACAGTCATAACAGCTACCGTTTTGATGTACAAAGAGACGGTACATGGGAGAATCGCAAGATATTTGCTTTCACAGCATCTCGTCTGCCTGATGGTAAGCTCTGCCTAGACATTTAGTCCCTGATGACATATTCGTCACAACTCGTACTCGAAATCATGGCAAGAATTATGCTGATCGTTTTCAACTCTTAGGTATTCACTGTGATTCCAAAGGCAACGTCTACGCAGGCTGCGGTGACGGTGTGCATGTCTGGAATCGTTCCGGAAAACTTATTGGCAAGATATACACTGGAATTAACGCTGCCAACTTTCAGTTCGCCGGTAAGGGAAGGATGATTATTATGGGAAGGACGAAATTGTTCTATGCTACGCTTGCTGCTTCTGGGGCTCCATTGAGTTGATAGACATGACCTTTTCTGTATGAGGATTCGATCTTCACTTTTCTTTATAAATCCTAAATCCATTAGTGCCGAGTCTTGCAGTTACGACCTTCCGAGTTACGATCCTTCTGGATAATGGATGTCAAGCTAAACAAGTTTCTCTGCTTGCTGCGAGCTTGGGCTGTGACCTGAATCACCAAAACAAGCTAGCGTACCGCCCTTGTTCAAGCTTAAGCTTAGTGAAGGATCGATCACCATGCGCTCGGGTGTTGCATCGCGGCACAGCCGCCGGGCCTCTCCATCCAGGTATATGCCGATCTCTCACAGTGACTGCGCAGCTGATGCCGATCAATAAGCGGGCAATTTCTTCAACATTTCTGCCTGTCACAAAAGAAGAAACCTTCTATGATCATTGGATCGATTGCGATATAGGAAAATAAATATACATGCGGTAGATGCGGACTTTATGCATGGTTGTTAATCCTCCGCGTTTGATCCATATTGGAAGGGGATGAAGAGGTCCCTTGCAGAGTGACATTCAATGCCGCTTATGATCTGCGAGTAAGTGGAGCACAAACAGAACACGACTTGCCTATTTTGACTATATAGCTCATCATTGACGTCAAGCTAGTCGTAATAGGCAGAAATGTTGATGCACTTCAAAGTTGAGATTCTGTATTCGTACACTCTGCATAAGCAGCTACTACAATGCTCGAAAAAGAAGGAGTAACATCTTGGAACCAATCAGCTGAGGCATCAAAACTATACACAATCTTTTACGTTTCTCATGCTTTCCTATTGGTTCTAATAGATCCTCTTCAGGGATGGTAGCGTGATAGTGAATCTGCCCCCGATTCTACGCAGCCTCACAAACGTTCCATCGACCCACGTGCTTATCAATAAACCAGGGATCAGTCTTGGCTTTAGCCCGCCCGAACCTCAGAGCCCGACTCTGCAGCATGAAAATAAAGCATGATGTAATTGACTCTATATCGTTCCAACAAGGCAGTGCTGAAACAATCCTTCCAGAAAAAGCATCGTGGATAGAAATGAAGGATCAGCGTTAATGGACCTATCAAATGACACAAATCGTCCGTGCTGGCACTGCCGTCTGAGTAAGATGTCTCATCCAAAAAAGTGCATAAGCCCCGAGGTGAAACTTGATAGGCAGACAGGGCCATTTCTTCTGTCACTTCCGGAGTTAAGCTCTTGCAACGTCGGTGCTTATAACGAACAAGGCTATGGGGAAGATTGTGATCAGCAGGGATGTGAGGTGGATTTGCAGTTGAGCTGAACGACCGTGAATGAGCCACGGTGAAGGTATCTAGCTGTAGAAATGTCGATCTGTCAAAGACAGCCACCTGTTTCAAAGCTTCAAGCAAATATAAATATCTTGTGACATCCAACTCAAGCCCAATCTCATCGCCATCCTCAACCACCTCTGAAGACAACACCAATTCAGCATCCACAATGCAGAACAAACTCATCACCGCCGCAGCCCTTCTCGGTGCCATGGCATCAGTCCAGGCATCGCCAGCTCCCATCTCCAAGAACATCAAGCGAGATGTTCTCACAGCTCTTCCCCAGAGTGCCGATGACATTGAGCTCAAGTTCCAGCCTACTCTTGACTTTGACAGTGATGGCTGCTATCAGACTGCTGCCATTGATCCTAGTGGCAACCTCAACCCCGGCCATGGTGCCACTGGTACTCCTCAGGGAGACTGTCGTGATCCGCATCAGCTGGACAACAGCAACACTTATTCTCGTAAGCGCTGCAACAATGGTTTCTGTGCCATCATGTAAGTCTTGCCATCTGGGTGCTTGGATTCAGACCCAACTCCATTCAAACATGAACATGACACTAACAGCAGAAAAGGTACGAGACCTATTATGAGAAGGATCAAGCTGTTGGTGGCAGTTTCCTAGGTGGTCACCGCCACGACTGGGAGAACATTGTTGTCTTCGCCCAAGGCGACAAGATCGTCCGCGTAGCTCCATCCTGCCACGGCAAATACGACGGTGCAAGCAACGAGTTTCCTAGCGATGGGACCACTCCCTTCTTGGTCTATCACAAGGACGGAGCCGGAACTCACTGCTACCGTTTCGCCAACGATGATGACCGCGCCAACCCCGAGAACCCTACTGGTTCCTTCTTCAAGGCTCCTCTTGTTGGCTGGGACAACTGGCCTGATGTCGGCCTGCGAGACAAGATGCTTCAGAACTGGAATGGTGGTGTTGGACCTAAGTTGGACGATGAGTTTGGAGACTCGCTTAAGGCGGCTGCTGGTGATGGCGTTCCTGGCTTCGATCCTTTCACCGACTCTTAAATGTCTCGAGACCTAAGGACCTATTTCGACAAGATGTAGTATTACTGTGAGAGCCAACACATGGTGATACAAGGTCTGGCATCGATTGACGTCGGTCATTGATGAAAGATGATGAACCGGGATGGGATTTCAGGAGGACCTTCGCTTTTCCATGTCTTATACTAGATCACACACTCTTTTAACCGTACATATAAATACATATATAAATTTGGATCCACCATTGAAGCATTTGTTTTAACAAAAGGAATACTACCCCGATAGTCTGAATCAATATTGAAAATCAGGTCGTAGTTGGAAGTATCCGACTTTGCGGCCTCGAGCTGTCTTTTTCTTGCGGGGTTCACTACACCTTCCAGTCAGATGGTTTCTTCTATTCAAGCTTAATTTCCAAGTAAATCTGAAGAACGAGAATACCCTGAAATGTGTGGCGAGATACAGGGTGTTTTTTTTTTTTTCTACCGCCAGACCCGAATTCCCAATCTTCAGGTTGGTCTTGGACAATACAGAGGGAGTCAATCCAGAGGTATTCGTGGTCCAGTCTTTTGACGACGCTACACGCGTCGATGAAGGTACGAGAAAGCGTATCAATGGGCACTGAAAATTTGAAAGCTTCAATATTGCCGCGAGTAAGGCGGACGGGCTTTTCTGTACCCCAGCGATGGCTCAGTGTTAAGTATTCGACTTTGTCAGGGACATCTTGACCCTCGATTAGGCGGATTGGTAGGGTATCCAATGTATGGCTAATGTGCAGCAGTCGAGTTGGCTTCCAAGTTGACGGCTTGTTGTATTTGCAATATTTGTGCTGTGTTTGGCATCGATCAAGCCATTCTTTGACCGACCCCCACGTTTCTTCGTCCAAATGTGAATTTGGAAGCGGATTCGTGTTGATGCCCTTGACATCTAATACTTCCAGGCAGTTTCTTATGCTTCTGTAATCGGTCATCTTATCCGAAGCATACCCTCAATTTTGATCGTATCAAGAGTCGCCCATACATGTTTCTTGCGCGGCCATATATTGTATTCCCAAAATCTCTGGCTCAACCAGTATGGACCGCTCAGATACTGAAGCCGTACGTCTTTGTAGTCCTCAATGTTCTGCTCCAATGGATGCCGTCTCAGCGCAACGTTCTGGCCTCCATCTCTCAAGGTTTGGCGTGATTGCTGCAAAGCTCGAAGCCATATCGCACAGTATTCACATGAGATTGACTCTTGAATGAGATCTGAAAGAGCTCGAGTTTTCATTGGCGGCTGGAGACGGCGACATCAATCACAAAGGGATCCATCTTTTACTGAGAGAAATCTCGCAGACGACTTGAGGACGTCGAATGAAGAACCTGAAGTTGACATGTTTGGCAATGAGTCTGCGAAAGGCGGTTATAGTCCTGATGAGATTGTATATTTTGTGTCTGACAGAATGAGGCGCAGCATGGCAGCCATCAGAGAGGATGCCTTGTAAGGCATACAAGCCCCTCAAACTGTGCATCATGCTGACTGGTTTGAGATAGCTTGTCTCGCAGTCGCAAACATTCTTCCAAAGGCCTGAAGCTGTTTGCCCCAGTCATTGCGAACACCCATAAATATGAAGGTCTCAGGTCCTTGTGCATCCTGCGGGCTACCCATGAAGACAAGGTCTCTGCTTGCTCTGAGGATCAGATGATCTTTGTCGATAAACTGTAGTACAAACGTAAATCTGCCGTCAATTGTCTGCACTTGGCAATGTTCAAGGCTAGGCTTGCCAGGTGCAATGAATGGGACAAGTTCGCAGTCAACATTGGGATTAAGCCAGAATCGACCATTGAGGGCATTGCTTTGCGAGTCGTTATTCAGGTATTCAAACTTGACGTACCGTGTCTGGTATTCATGAGGACTGGGGTGATAAAAAATGTCAAAGTAGTCCAGACACAGTACAGTTCGAATTGACTGTCGATAGGACCGAGCTGGGTCATATTGCCTTTTGACATCCGAATCTCAAAGGTTTCATATGCTGCCTGAACTTCTTCAACCTTCTTCTTCTCCTCCTCTCTTGCATCTTCGGTGCGCTTTCGTATAAATTCTTTTCGCTGGAATAACTCCCTCTTGCGTTCCTCTCGTTTCTCTTGCAGATGATGATAATCCTCAGAATTAGGTCCGTTGTACGCTATTGTCTCGTTCGTGCTGTTTTCATCAAGGTCGGAAATGTCTTCGTCAAAGTCCCAAAGTATAACGCCATTTCTCTTTCCCACGGCTGCAGAGACGCGATAATACCAAGCGGGTAATTGTGAAGAAGACGTCATTATTCTAGATGGTGTTGAATGACGACTGATGTGAGCATATGTGCATTGTGGGGTAAGTAACTGAGCGATAAAATGCATTAAAACTTAGGGCCCTCAGAGCCTGGATGTTGTAGGGCAGTGCACCGTAGACACAACCTCGCTTATCGAGATGGGAAAAAAAATGTAATGGCGATGAAAGAGATGTTACGAACCATGGGAACCATAGTAAAAATGATGAAAAAGCAAAAAAATCGAATCCCCGAAACCTGGATCGAACAAGTGACCTTTCGGTGGCAATATCAGTTACAGCCGAACGCTCTTCCAGCTGAGCTATTCGGGGATAAGGTCTTGTTGATGCTGACTCGACCGTAAACGCCACACACAATCTTTGACAGCTACAGTGACCGTGTCGCACCATCACTATTTACGCCACCTGCGGTTTCTCATATCTTTGTCAAACTCATCGGCATCTGGGTTCCAACAACTCGCAATGGCTTCAGGTTCTGTAGGGCGTCATCTTCGTGGCCATGACTCAAATTTTGGGCAATTTAACCTAATCAGGCTGTCAATTTGAGATCCAACTGCTGATTGATCCGTTGCATGGACCTTCTCAATGTAGCTTCACCGAAGTAAGCTTCTCGCTAACAAGGTTTTCCTCAATAGCTCTGTAACATGGTCGTCACCATTCGATCTCCGCTACATATCCGAATACTACTTCCGAAAAATACAATCGGATATACTCTTCCTCCATTCACAGCTGACTCATTGCCAATCCGAAAAGCGCAATCGAGGTCACAATGATGCCAGAACTAGTAACTCGGTGTAAAAAAAAAAAATAAAGCACCCGCCGATCACGGTGCCGATAACTCCGATCGGCGACACCCCGCAACATAAGTAACATATCATATCGGGGGCACGCGATCAATGATGATATTTTTCTCAACTTCAAATCCTACCATAATGGCGACGCAACGAACTTCGCTCGGCCAAAAGGCTGGTTGGTTGTATCATGAGTCGGGAATTGACGCTGTGTATCATGCTGGGAAAGATGCATGGCTACTTATTCTTTCACGAACATGCCGTATGTTTGCCTTCAAAGCTGTTACGCTTACGATAGCGCAGTTCTTCTCCGAGTTGGGATTCTCTGATTTCAGAATTGGGCTATTCATGAGTTTGACGTTGCTTGGTGACGTTGTACTCGGTTTGGTTGTTACACTCATGGCGGATGGTCTTGGTCGACGACGGGTTTTGGTGGCGGGAGGCTTTCTGATGGCTGTCTCGGGGGCGATATTCTCCTTCTTTGAGAATTTCTGGATTCTTCTCTTCGCCGCTGTCGTTGGAGTTGTCAGCGCCAGCGGCAGTGACTTTGGTCCGTTCCGAGCTATCGAAGAATCTATGTTGTCTCACATTACGACGCCAAAAACGAGAGCTGATGTCTTGGCTTGGTACATTACAAGCTCCAGTCTCGGCGCTGCAGCGGGTGCGGCATTGGCGGGAAGATTTGTCGAAAACATGACCAAGCGAGAGGGATGGAATCTTGTTTCGGCATACCACGCTACGTTCTGGGTATATATCCTGATGGGTGGATTGAATGTCTTGTTCGCATTTGTCATGAGTAACAAGACTGAAGCTCATCACGATGACTCCTCGGAAGCTTCTGATGAACTAGCCGAAGGGCTACTTCGTGAATCAATGGAGGAAGAGGAAGATGCTCGCAGAAGGAGACATTCCATTACCTCGAATCCTCCTGAGCCGGCAAGTCGCTTTTCGAGTGTTTCTTCAGGGACCAGGTCTGTTATGTATCGGCTGTGGTTTCTCCTTACTATCGACTCCTTGGCCGATGGTATGGTTTCAGAATCTCTGACCACTTATTTCCTCGATCACAAGTTTTCACCATCCAAAACCACGCTCGGAAACATCTTCTCAACAGCGCAGGTCCTGGCAACTATCTCGACTGTCTTTGCGGGACCTTTGTCTCGCCATCTGGGCCTCATCAACACCATGGTTTTCACTCACCTTCCCTCTTCAATCTCAGTCTTATTCTTCCCTCTACCAAGTGGCATTGTCATCACGGTTATACTTCTCTTTATTCGCATGGGTCTCAACAACATGGACCAAGCACCCAGAGCAGCTTTCATTGCAGCAGTTGTCAAGCCTGAAGAGCGCACTGCAGTAATGGGAATCACGTCAACGCTTAGGACTCTGGCAATGGCTACTGGCCCTTCACTAACTGGAGGACTTGCCGAGTCTGGGAGATTCTGGATTGCCTTCATGGTGGGTGGCATTTTGCGAATTATGTATGATTTGGGTCTCTGGTTCATGTTTGTAAACATGAGATTACATACCCATGAGACTCCTCAGGAGGAGCCAGTCCCTAGAGGGCAGTCCATCGATGAAGAGGATATAGAGATGTTGCGGCAGTCGGTTGAGAGTGAAAGTTCTGAGGAGCATCGAAAGTGATGGATCAAAAGATATCTAATGGGAAATGACTGAGAGTACGAATGAAACAGCATAAGATGTAGACCATCATCCCTGACTTTCGAAAGCTAGTGATGGCGACTACTTTGAAACGGGGGCTCACGGTTTTGGTTAATAGACAAAGCAAATACTGATATGGAAGCCAATTTAGGGAACTTATGAGAGTACATGATATCACACAACAGAATTGTATCAGGCGTTTTGAAATATTTAAAATTAATTTGTTAGTATTTGAAAGAGCATGGGTATCCATATCATCGTGAATCATACAAACAACGCTCCAAATAAATATCAGAAACTCAACCAAGCAAGCGCCAGCAATGACCCTCCAAATGCCGCTACAAGTTCAAACCCTGACAACATCTTCCCAGCTGCACTCTCACTACTACTCTCATCGGCTGCCTCCGACATATAAGTCATCGTGTTTGGTGTGGCAGGATAATAATCGTCGTTGTAGGTCGAGTTCAACGTGACCCGCCCAACAACATCGCCAGATTCAAGACGAATATATGTTTCCACGTCGCCCTTCTCCAACATATCCTCCGTAACAACAATCTCTCGCGCACCACGAATCCAATCACCGTAACCGCCGTACCCAGAGTGCTGTCCATAACAAAGGTGGATACCATTTCCTTCGACAGTCATGCCTTCAAGCTTTTTATCCCAACGATAACACCACGTATTCCCATGATCATGGCCAGAGAATAGCCCGATTACTCCTGGAACAGTGACCAAAACTTCCATAAACGGCACATCCTGGCCTCCGTAATCACAAGTTTGTTCAGGATCGGCATTCTCACACCAACCTGCACCTTGCTGAAATACAGGGGGATCCTCGTTGATGCCAGGCTGGTAGTTCTTTCGAATTCCAATCTCTGTCTGAAGGGCAACTGTGGCGTTGACAGGGACGTGGACGAATGCTAGTGATGGAAGAGTCTTGTTGTACTTGTCGTTCAATTCGATGCTTGTTTCATTGAACCAATCCACAACGCTTTGATCAACCCAGTTTGGTTGATAAGTTCCTTGATAATAGTTACCGCCGCGACTATCGAAGAACCATAAAATGAGACTGGGGCTGCAATCGCTGTTGTCTGTGCAGTCTGATGGGTAAACGGGTAGATAGTAGTTTGTCGTGCCGGACAAGTCCTTGTTGACCATTTTCTGAGTTCGCGCTCCAGGAAATAGCTGTTCGCGCTTGAGGATATCATCGCCAGCGATGTTGTAGTTGTGATCGTGGTTACCATACGTTGAAGCCCAGGTTAGGCTGCGGTTCACAATTGGCTCAACGATCATATCAACATAGTGTGTACTATTGTGAGCGAATGTTGAGTCACCATTGATGAGATCGCCGTTGAGGACAACAAGATCTGGCCTGTCGTAGTCGAGGACTTTCTCAATCACTTGGACAGAATTCCGATCTTGTTCAGGACCTGTTGATGATTCGTCTATAACAAAGTCAATTGGATACTCATGCAAATCAATTGTGTAACTCACATTGTCCAAAATGCATATCAGAGAAGATGGCAATCTGAAAAGTGCCATTCTTCTTGAACCGCAATGGTTCAAGATCAGTGTTGTTGACATCGGTGGCATAGCCAAGAGCAGCCAGGACAGCTATGGCAACAACATGCCGTATCATAATCATATTGTTCTAATTGGTGATCTCAATGGCCACAGTGAACGAAATTAGTCGCGATAGTCCTGGCCAAGCATTTGATCGGCATATCGGCGGTCTCGTATTTTTAAACATAGTGCTCAAATGAAGTATCGTCACATCAATGCGTCATCCCTAGAATGATCTGAAGAAAAGTAGTATTCGACGATGCCTATATCAGTCTAGCCCTAGACGACGCACGGTAGTTAAAGAGGGGAATGCATGCGACATCGTCTCAGGCTGTCGTGGTCAAGGCACGTAGACCCAGCCTACAGTGATGGGTCTAGCGTTTTAGCTGTGTGAGAAAACAAGATACGGAAAAGACGGGAGTTTTGGAAGGCATTTGAGGCCTGTAGGTTACCATGGTATGCTACTAGTGCAGTCGATTGGGCATCGATGATGTATTGTTTTGGATAGAGAGAGACTACTTAGATACGATTATTATAGTTCGAAACCAATTGAACTTGCTGATCAGTTATATCTATGTTCATCTCCCGAATGGACTGAATCACCGATCGATTTCGGCTCCGAGCCGAGAAGTGGGAGCACATTTTGACCCGGCCACCTTCGTCATCCCGCGGAGCTAGAAAACTCTAAAGGAGTGTAGCCTTGGAATTCGTGGATTTTCTGATCAATAATCGGTCTCGTTGACGCGTAAGTCTCTGCGTCAATCATTACCTAAGCCTTGTTTGAGACTCTCCAGGCTGTCTCATTACAAGACAAGACTAGAGAACTTGAGGTTAGCTGATAATTGGTGATCGAATTCGGCAATTGAGCGTGCGCCCACTTGCCGTGATCGGTTTGACTCGCGGGATGAAAGCTTATCCAACTTTGGGTGAGTGGGATAAATAGTCGGTCTACCAGCCTTTCACTGATTCCTTGGCAGTTATTCACCCTTGTCTGCCAACCTCTCTGACCTGGGAGGGCTTTTTTGCTCAGCTCAACCGCCTTGCCACTAAGCAAGAGGTGCTGCAAACAAAAGTATTGCTTTATTTCGACTAGGTGAGTAGAATTGAGCTTTATTCAGACGGCCTCCGTCAAGACACTGAATGACTTCCCTACTGTTTAACGTCCACCAAGACACTCAATTGTAGAAGTGTTCTTGCACTTGGTAGTGATACCGTTGACATCCTGGACCAAGGGTTTGAAGCGGCGGTCAGCATGTTTCTGTGACCTGAGACAATGGCCATCTGCGCATCGCAGATTGTCAATTCTTTGGTACAACCACAATTGCAAAAAAAAAGAAGAAAAGAAAAGGAGTGCATATAGAAACGGTTTGGAACAAATCATACTCTTTATTATTGCGGATGCCATGAGTTTCCCCAGATATCCATTCAGTCACTGGGTCATGCTGGTATTGGCTTGAGAGCTTGATGTAGTAGCTGATTTGGCGTATGTTAACCAAAGACTCAAGAGCCTTTCGGAAAGACACTTTTTCCGAGATGGCCATTGGGAATGTCACGTCGAACACTCCAGCAAGTAAAAAATATGCTGCTCATCAAATGATCAGCAAAACCTACCCTTCAGCCAACATTTTTACTTACTTTTCACTCATTTATAACCACTGTGATTGATTGCCATTGTTATATCTGAAGAACAAGGCCACGTCATCGAGTCATATTATATAGCTATCCGGTGTTTAATGAAGATCAGAATGAGGGGAATGAGGCACTACCCTGAAGTCTAACAGCACTAAAAGATCAACAGATCTTAAGGGCCCTACAGATATTGTGATCACATTTCTTCACCGCAGATACTTCATTCGCAGAGAGACAAGATCGACAGAGATGATCCCTTCTTCCAAGCCTGAATCTTTGCCAAGATGAAACTTCATCAGCCAGAAGCTACCTATCCAGGTTCCCGGCCCTGCCAAGTGTGCATGGTTGGTTCACAATGCTCCACGAAAGCTGAAGTTTGTAGATCGATCAACAACCCATCTCCCGTAAATGGACCTTACACCGCAAGGCGCTCAGATATAGTTTGCAGATCTCTCAGCTTCTCTTCCATAACAGGAACACAATTTAGAGGTCGATTAAAAGGCACCTGCTGTGGTACAAACAGCGACTAATTGTAAGGGTATAAAGGCGCCTAATGAGTTAATATAGTCCTACTAAGGTATTGTTTTAAACCTTTTTTTTATAGTAATTTAACCCTTAAAT